>PVJA010038598.1:0-19628 GCA_004027025.1 Myocastor coypus
GGAGAGGGGGAGGGAGAGGGGGAGGGAGAGGGGGAGAGAGGGAGAGGGAGGAAGGGAAGGAAGATCCCCAAGAGTTCAAGACCAGTTTGAACTACATAATGAGGCCCTGTCTTAATGAATAAATTAATGTACATGCCTTATTGCCTTTTATTACTAGTGAGGGTTCCTGATTATAGTAAAGTTGTTCCCTTGTTGTGAAATTTTAACTTCTGGTTAAAAATGGTGGCACATGACTGCAACCCCAGCACTTGGAAGACTTTAAGTATGCTGACTGCCACGGTTCAAGGCCAACCTGGGTTACACAGTGAATCCAAGATCAGTTTGAACATTGACAGGTTCTGCCTCAAAAAAAAAAAAGTTATTTTCAACGTGTTTCCCTTAAACTGTTAAAATTCTCTAGGAACAAAAATTATCACGTACAGTAATTTTCACTTGGAAAACAAAACCCAAAAGTATTGACAGAAGAACAGTTGTGGACTCACTCAAGTGAGATACATAAATCATTTTCTTAACATTCATGTTAAACAACAAGGCTTTTCAAAATACAAAAACTCATTCATGCGTAATATGTTAAGTTTTCTGCTGAGAAAGAGTTTAAGATATAAAACTAATATTCTAACAGTTTACAAGCAGAAGTATGTATGTATGTATGTATGTATGTATGTATGTATTTATTTATTTATTGTGGGACCAGGGTTTGAACTCATGACCTTGCACTTGCCCAGCAGGCACTTGTGCCTCGGAGCTATCTCCCCAGCCCCACAAGCAGAAGTATTTAGGTAACACAACTTTCCATTAAAATTTTCAGATTAAAAAAAAAAAAAAAATTTCAGATTACCCTAATTCAGAATACACATTTACTTTGAAGTAAAAACAAAGACTAGACTTGAAAATTTCAGAATTTGCTGTGTACAGGTGTGGAATTTGTAACATCTAACAAGACTGTTACATTTTAGTAAGAAATGTCAACACCAAGATATATAGCAAATAGATTTTAAAAATCAGTTTAAACCTTAAGGTTTTTACTTTTTCATTTGTTACAATTCAGTACATAGTTCACTCAGAATACCAATACTACTTATACTAGGTATCTAATAAAGGAACTTAAAAACTAAAAAAAAAAAAAAAAAAAAAAACCTACAAAGATATTTATTTTAAAAGTAGTTTTTTTACTTTTTGTTTTTTAGCAAGATCTCACTATATATTCATGCTGGCCTTGAACTTACTGCAATCCTCTAGCCTCAGTCTTCTGTGTGCTGGGCCAGAGAGATAGCTCAGCAGACTAAGTGCCTGCCTTGCACACTCAAGGTCCCAACTTCAATCCCCAGTACAAAATAAAATAAAAACCATTATTAAAAAATAGGGCTGGCGGGGTGGCTCAGTGGTCTAAAGCGCCTGTTTGGAGAAGCTTGGGCAGCTTCAGGGACCACAGTTCGATCCCCGGCACCACATGCTGCGCCAGCCTTGCCCTCGGGGCGGGCTGAGCGGGCCATGAAAATGAGTGAGTGAACAAACAAGGGTTCTGAAATAAGAAAAAATTAATAATAAATAAAATTTTAAAATTCTTTAAAAAAAATAAAAAATAAAAAATAGGGGCTGGGGATGGGTCAAGGAGATAGCTCCATGGCACAAGTGTCTGCCTGGCAAGTGCAAGGTTGTTAGTTTGAACCCTGGTCCTGCAAAAAACAAAAAAAGGTTGGGGGGATGGGGGGATAGCTCAGTAGAATATATGCCTGCCTAGAGAGCACAGGGTCTTTACTTCAATCCCCAGTACCACAAAAAAAAAAAAAAAAAAAAAAAAAAAAAAAAAAAGAAAAAATAACTGTGTGTGGGGATTATAGTCATGCACCTCCATGCCCAGCTAAAAAATAATTTTAAAATTTTAGGTTTCTTTTTTTAAAGAGAAAATATTATACAGCATATCTATAACATAAAAATACTGGTACACAATGTTTATTCCAATGCCATTTTAAAATAACAATGACATGTGGGTATGCCACAAAACAGAATTCTAAGCAACTACCAAAAAAGGGAGCTCTATATAAGAAATCCTACTTATATGTGCATAATAACTATTAAGTAAAACAAAAGTTGCAGAAAATGGGCTTGCATTTTTACTTAAAAAATTCAGGGCAACCCATTTAGGACCATTCTATTTCTTAGGAACTATTTATATTTTTTATTCCTTTCCACAATAAACTGTCCTACTCTTAAAGAAAAAATCCACTTCAGACTGGATGTTTGATCTATAGGAACAAAAAGCCTGACATAGTTATATAGCGGTAAGTAGTGACTGAGAAATGTTCTGTGGCCTGCTTTGATTAAAAAAAAAAAAAAAAAAAAAAAAATGGGGAGAGTACCCACAACACCATCTGCAGCCTTACCTGTTTATTATATACAATAAGAAAAATGCAAAAGTTTCATATCTCACACTTCAAAAAAGACAATGTCTTATTTATCTGTACTTCTACATTAATTTGACAGATACATATACATAGACAAGACAGACAGACAGACAGACATGAGTCTTTATGTGTCACCAACAATGAATTTCCATGTGCTAGAGGAGGTATTTAACAAAGCAAGTGTTAAAGGGGCTGGGAGATAGCTCAGTAGAATAAGCGCTTGCCTGAAAAGGTTTTGGGCAGTGGTGGCACACGCCTGTAATCCTAGCACTTGGGAGGCTGACAGAGAAGAATTGGTGCTAGTTCTAGACCAGCCTGGGCTACAAAAAGTGAGCTCAAGGCCAGCCTGAACTTCATAGTGAGACCCTGTCTCAAAAAGACAAAAAAAAAAAAAAAAAGCTAAATTTGAATGTGGATTTATTTGAATATGAACTACTAAATTTTTGAACAACTTAACCTCTATTCACTTGTATCTCCATTTGTACATTGAATTCATATAATTCCCACATCATCAGTCTTATTAGTTTAAAGTATATTAACAAGTAAAAAGTACAGAACAGTTATGTTTAGTGATCAATAAATGAACAATTACTATTACAGTGAACCCTCCGGTTATAATAGGTCTGATATACAAACAACTTGCTTTATAACTGGAATTTTAGTTTTAACCTAGGACCAAAGTCTTGGGTGTAGCACCCAAATACCAGCTGTTTTCTGCTTCTACATGGTCTCAGATGCTGATTTAACTCTTAAAGAGTTCTAGAAGGAACACAACACCCTTTCCTTTATGGGCTTAATTAGGAAATCCTAGACCAATGTACAAGATTACTGAGATCTGCCTGTATACAAGAGAGATACTGAAGGCTATGTAGAGGAATCTGAGCCTTCAATTTACAACTTCAGTTTCAACTTCCCCTGGGGTACAAGGGGTTCCTAAACCAAGGATCCATTATATTCATTATGTTTCTCTTTAAACTTAGTTCAATCTCTAGTAACGAATTTGTTTCACCTTGCTGGCAATGCCCTTGATTTCTCCTATCTTACTGCCCTCCCCTCCAACTTGCTATTTTGTCATCTCACATACCAAAGGAATAAAGCCAATATAAAAACAGTACTAGAGGGGCTGGGGAGATAGCTCCAAGGCACAAGTGCCTGCTGGGCAAGTGCAAGGTCGTGAGTTTGAACCCTGGTCCCACAAAAAAAAAAAAAAAAAAAAAAAAACAGTAGTAGTTTCCCTACACATAAAATGAATAGCATTTATGATTATTTTGAATGAGAGATTAATGGTGCTTTCCAATGCCCCTGAAGAGCTAGAAAAAGAATAGTGAACCTCAGAAGTGATAAAATTCAATGCTTCACAAACTGAACAATACTATGTAAGTACACTGTAAATGACTGACATACTGCACGCTATCTTGCAAGCATATATGATCTTAAATTTACCCTCATCAGGTGGAGGTCACTTTTCTTAAGATGAACTTAATACAATGAACTTGTTCTAGTTTTGAGTTTCCAATTCTAATTTGCTGGAAGTAAATAAGTAGCAATCTTAGATGCCTATACAGATAATAAAAGTTTTTTAACTTAAAATCAACTCACCTGTAGAGTCTGAAGAAATGGTACCCAGATCTCATGTGGCAGTTCACTTTCAGGGACTGAAAGCAGTAATTCAAAACAACTCCTACAATACAAATAACTAAATAAGTATACAAAAGAGGTTATAGTAATAATGAGTACAATATAGTAATAATGAGTACAGTATGAAACCGATAGGCTATTTTAAAGTTTTTTACTCTCCAACATTTTCTTCTAAGTTGTTAGGCGGGTTTTTCAACATTAAAAATGTGAAAAAAAAATAAGCCACCAAGCTTTATATTCACACTGTTGAATATCTATTTATATTCATATTTGGTAAGAATACAAACTATAGAAATTATAGCCCAAGTACTTTTATTGTTTGTTTTGATATGGGGAGCACTTCATAAAGGAGTAATTCTGATTACACAAATCAAAAAACAGGAGCCAATTCAGCCGATGAAGCAATACAAATCTATACAAAGTTCTGCCACAGAAGCAGAATGATTGGCAAACTAGCCAGAAAAAGTTTCTTCTTTATACCCTAATTACTATCCAGGTATAGGAGAGAAGCTAATAGAAAAAGACTTTTTAAAAGGAAAAGTATAAGGGCTGGGGAGATAGCTTGGTCGCATATATGCCTGGCAAGTACAAGGTCCTGAGTTCGATCCTCGGTACCACATGCCATGCAGGCCCCAAAACCAGGTGTGGTGGCCCATGTCTATAATCCCAGTGCTGGGGAGGCTGAGACAGAAGGATCATTATGAGTCTGAACTGTGCAGCAAGACCCTACAAAGAGAGAATAGAATAAATAAATAAAAGTATAATAACTTGAATAAAGAACTGAAGATACAAATCATGCAACATCTCTCTAAAATACTGTAGAGCATAAAGCCAAGGGTGGTGGCACACACCTGAAATCCCACAGTTCTAGAAGGCTGAGGCAGAAGATCACAAGTTCAAGCCCAACTTGGACAATTTAGGAAGATCACATCTCAAAATAAAAATTAAAAAGGATGGGGCATAATGCAGATATAGCTCAATGGTCTGGGCACCTGCCTTGACAAGTCCAAGGACCCAGGTTGGATCCCTGATACACATGGAGTGCTGGGCCCACCCCAAGCTCCCCAAGCTGGCCACCAAGACCAGGTGTGGTAGTGCATACCTATAATCCCAGGGCTGGGGAAGCTGAAACAGAAGGATCACTACAAGCCCAAGCTGCATAGTGAACCCATATACCAAATACATTAAAAAACAAAAACAAACAAATCTAGCAGGCTATAGGATGGTAGCAGAGAAAGAATGACAGGATTTATGGTTTGGGGGGTTGTTTTGTTTTGTTTTATATTTTGGTGGTACCAGGGATCAGACTGTGGACTTTATGCTTGTCAAGCAAGCACTTATTCCACTGAGCTATCTCCCCAGCCTCAAGAATGAAAGGATTGAGGGCTGGCCAAATAGCTCAGTGGATTAAAGCATCTGCAATCAGGCACAGAGGTCAGGGGTTCAATTCCAGGGCTGGCCATGCCAGCGCTGCCCCCAGGGTGTGCAGAGACTGCCATTGAGACTAGGCATGGTGGCATGTGTCTTTAATCCCAGCTGTAAACAGGCAGATCACTATAAATCCATCTAGTCACTATAAGTCCATCTAGTAGTGAGACCCCAAACACCCTGTAGACGCTTCACTAAAATACAAAAAAAAAAAAAAAAAAAAAAAAAAAAAAAAAAAAAAAAAAAAAAAAAAGACAGGATTATAAAATAAAGAATGACTGCATTCCATGAAAATATATTAGAAGTTGGGCATGCCTATAATTCCAGCACTTGGGAGTCTGAGACAAGAGCTTTAGTGTGTGTTTGAAACCAGCCTGTGCCACAAAAGTGAGCTCAAAAACTGCCTGAACGGCATACGGAGACTCTGTCTCAAAAAGACCAAAAAGACCAAAAAAAAAACCCCAAGCCATATATATTAGAGGCTCAGGCTTTGTAGAACAAGTTGAAAAACAGGTTAAATCAAAGAAAAATAAAATAAGCAGCTTCAAGTAGAAATTATCCTACTGAGCCTGGCGCACACCTGTAATTCCAGCACACAGAAGGCTGAGGCAGGAGGATCGATGTGAGTTCGAGACCAGCCTAGGCTACAAAAGTGAGCCCAAGACCAGCCTGAACTGCATAGTGAGACCCTGTCTCAAAAAGACAAAAATAAATAAATAAAAAGAAATTATTCTACTGAAAAGTAAGTAACTGCTGTTCTCCATTTTGCAAACAGACAATATATCAAAGGTGTAATTTGTCTACTACTAGGTACCGAAGTATTAAATGACTGTGAACAGTGATAATCTTAAAGCAGTGATGATCTGAAACTGCACCCTGATATTTTTTTACCACCAAGATTATTTATGGCTCAAGTACTATAATCAAATTGAAGAATTTCATGTACTTTCCTCAACCTTATAGTGTTCCTCAACTATCACCAGAACTTCCACATACTGTCATTTGAATCAACATCTATAAGGGAGAGAAAAATGTGTAATTCTTTGATTTTAAGCCTGCATAGTGCAGGCTGAGTAGGAAAACACTGTTAGGCAGCTAAATACATTGTTTAGCTGGAACTTCATTTGGATTGTATCTCCTGGGAAACTGAGGATAAAGACAACACAAATAAAATTTCTTTAAATACAGATAAGACTTTATGCCTGCTTAGGAAAGATTAAGCAACCGCAGAGCCTACAGTTCAATCTCTGGCACCACATGCATCAGCCCCACCCCTGGGGCAGGCTGAGCTGGCCATAATACAAAAAAAAAAAAAAAAGGTATGACTTTAGCTGTGCATGATGATGAAGACTGTTTGTAGCACTTATCTAACTAAGGCAGGAGGATCACTGAGTTTGAGGTCAGCCTAGGTTACAGAGTTCAAGGTTGGCTGAACTACATAGCAAGATCCTATCTCAAAAACTCAAAAGCTTTCCTCTGAAGAATAAACATAAGGTCATTATAAAGAGAAACTAGGCAAGGGCATTCAATTTTTAGAAATCCAAGTGGCCAGGCATGCTGGTGCACACCTGCTATCCCAGCACTGGTGAGGTTGAGGCAAGAGGATCATTGTGAATTTCAGGCCAGTCTGGGATACAAAGTATGCACAAGGCCAGCCTAAACTGCATAATGAGACCCTGTCTCGAAAAGACCAAAAGAGAAAACAAAGAAAAAAATCTAAATTCTTAAAAGATTTCTAAAATTTTTGGACTTACAATACTAATCTGCCAAGCACTAGGAGGACATCTTCACATTCAGTAGTTAAAAATGGACGTGCACTGGCAAAGCTTTGGATGGCAAGTCGATACACCTCCAGAAGATACACAATATGTTCTGATGCATTCTTGTTGCTTGCATATTGTAATAATGTCTAAAAAATAAAATTAAATATTATTTTACAAATAAAAATAATGAAACAAATTGTTTTCTTCTCAAACACAGGACCCTTCCCCTTTCACACACATACACTTTTTATTTGAAATTTTAGGAAATGGTTTGTTTAGAGTTCTATTTTCATCACTTACAAAATTAAGTAGAATTAAAGTCAGAACTGTTCCTTTGGTGTGACAGTAGAGTCATAAAATGCCTACAGTTTTTCTCACTATAAAGCTAGACTTACTATTTCAGAAATTCAATAATGAATTTCATTAATACATCATCAGACTTGGGATGGGAAAAGGAAGGAGGGAAAAGGCAAGCAGGAAGGCGAAATTCCTGAGTATGATGATCAGCTCTGTGTGTAGCTCTGTAAAATCCAATTTTTTTGCCCACACAGAGAACTGTTTAAGCTTCCAGAGCTTAATTTATAGCAAACTTTAAAACTATTTTTAAAAAATATTGACATTAAAAAATTTAACATAAAGGACAAGTGCCAGTTTAAAATAAAGGATGATCACATAACTTCACAAGATATCCCATTACTGTGATTATCTGAAAAGTATGGAATCTACCCCCTTAAAAAAAAAAAAAAAAAAAAAAAAAGCTGCAATAAAACCTGACAAATTACATGTGTCATGTCATTAACAATTTTCAAATGATGGCGAATTTCTGGTTTATATTCTTCCTGAACAGTGCTGAAATTCTACTTTGAGGACTCTTTCTAGATTCAAGGAACTATTCTTTCTCCTGCTAATATTATTTCTTTTGTTTTTGAGGTACGTGGGGTGAACCCAGGCTTCACATACGCCAGGCAAGCTCACTACCACTGAACTACATATCTGTAGCCCTCCTGTTAATATATTTTCTGCCTGTTAACTGATTGTTTTCATTTCAAAAATAAAGATATGACTTTAGCTGCATATGATGGTGAAAACCTGTTTGTAGCTGACAACCACTTCTTTCCTAATATACACAACCTGACTGGGCCAGGGGTTTCTAACAGTGTTTTGGTTAGAGCTACCGCTACATGTGTCACTTGGAAAGGGCAGCTTTATCTTTAATTAATTTATTAATTACATTTAATCTGAATTCCTTAACCCAAAAATAACTTCTTCAAAAACTACTAAATCCCTATCTTCACTTCAATTTTCTGCTTAAAGAACTAAAAATACGTATGATAGCACCACAGGACTTTATTATATTTTTCAGTTCTAGTTTCCACACTGTTTCCTCTTATCAATCACTTCTAATCACTGAGGACTGTTAATGCAGTCTTAGTTACTTTAAAATTTAAAGTCTCCTTACAAGGAAATATATGGTAATACATATCATATAGCAGAAGCACTCGGAACTAACACATTGGATAGATTATCTGATCCTTGCATACCTGAGTATCAGTAAAGCTATTTTAGTATTTTACTACTTTGTCATTGTTGCTTTGGACAAATGAGCTTCACTGGTATTTTCAGATCATATTACAATTTGGTACAGGGTCTCACTACTCAGGGACTCATAGTGAACTTCCTGTGTTCAGCCTCCCCAGTGCTGGGTTTACAGATGTGCACCACCACACCCAGACTCAGTTGACAGTGGGGCCTGCTGGGATGGGGGAGGGGAGCATGGTGTATGGTATGGGGATCAAACCCCCATCCCTGCACTTGCCCTAAGCAGGCACTTAGTCTGCTAAGCTATCTCACCGGCAATCCAAATTTTAATAAGGTAGCAAAAACACTAAATAGGAGGATCATAAAACAGAAGCCCAAATAATCACGCTTACCAGTGAAACAAACACAAAGTAGAATGACTGTTTACATTAGACATAACTAAGACTTCTCATCCCCTTGAAAATTTAAAGTAAGGTTGGCATTGTGGCTCACACTTGTTATCCCAGCACTCCTGGGGCTGTAGCAGGAGCATGACAAGTTCCAGGCCACCTTGGGCTACACAGTGAAACTTTGTCTCAAATATCAAACTTAATGCTCCTTGAAATTAACACTGTACCTCAAGAATCTTGATGGGCCTACCACTTCTCAACCTACTTCAACCACCATTAGACATTGACTCAAGTCTACACATTTGCTGAATACATCCAGCATGTCATTCATTGGAAAAATACTTATATATAGCTTATGATCATACATACTAGATTCTGGAGAAGACATAACCTTTCCCAATGATAAGCAAAACCAAAGATGAAACTTTACCAAATGCTAACCAATACTACAAAAAAAAAAAAAAAAGAGTTCAAGCCCAGACTGAACTAACTACACAGAAAGATCCTCTTTTAAAAAAAACAAATCCCAAAGGACCCTCAGCCCACTGCCATTTCCTGGTTCCTCCCACTCGAGCTCCAGTCCTGAACCCATCCAGCATCCCATCTGGCCCGTGTGCCTGCCAGACTCAACTCCAGAGCTCCAACTCCACCCACACTCCAGACCCACAGGGTCTCACAGCAGCCAGCAGCCCCAACAGACAGGCAGCCAGGCACGTCTGGAGGGGAACAAGCTTGGTAGGTCCGGACCAAACTCCCATAGGCGTTAACAGCATAACTTCACCTAGGTACAGAGATCACTGCCATACAAAATGATAATGACAAGGACTAAGATGCAATCTCAGGGCCCGAGCCCACCCAAATCAAATACAGGCAGGAGATGCTACCATGGAAAAAAATGGGAATCGTGCAGATAAAACCTCAAATCTGAAGTAGATAGACAAGTACAGAAATGTATAGAGCAACTCAGATCAGAGATAACATCTGAAATAAAAAAAAGAAATGCATGAACTAATAGAATCTGAACTGGAAAACAATTGCAGAAATGTATAGAGGAAACCAGAAGAGAATCCCTGAAGTAAAAAAACACATGTCTAAAAAACCAAATCCCCATTCCCCCAAAAATCAGATCTTTGCACTATTTTTGTTTTTGTTTTAATATTCATTTTTTATTATGGCTGGCTCAGCCTGCCCTAGGGCAGGGCTGGCACAGCATGTGGTGCTGGGGATTGAACCTTGTTCCCTGTTACCACCTAAGCATTCCTAAGCAGGCACTTTAGACCACTAAGCCATCCCGCCAGCTTCAAAATCAGATCCTTTTAAATCACTAATGGTACAAGGCACCCAATCAGATAGTCATCATGTATGTACTACTCACTGGTGGTTCAAGCTGCTAGGAACAAGTCGAAAACATAACTTGCATCCATTCTTCAAACTCAACAAAAAGTATCTCCAAATGATCACAGAGAATGTAACAGAAACCTCTTAGCTTCAGTAGTCCTAAAGCTAAAAAAAATTCTCAGAAAAACATTCCCTGACCAAGACAAAGTTGACAAACTGGGGCCGGGCGGGATGGCTCAGGGGTCTAAAGCGCCTGTTTGGGAAAGCTTGGGTGGCTTCAGGGACCGCGGTTCAATCCCCGGCACCACATGCTGCGCCAGCCCTGCCCTTGGGGTAGGCTGAGCCAGCCATGAAAATGAGTGAATAAACAAAGGTTCTGAAACAAGAAAAAAATAATAATAAAATAAAATAATCTTTTTTTAAAAAATAAATTGTAGGGGCTGGACAGATAGCTACGTGGCACAAGTGTCCAACTGGGAAGTGCAAGGTCATGAGTTCAAACCCCGATCCTACTAAATAAATAAGTAAATAAAAATAAATAAATACTGTTCTTTGAAATAGTTGTAATAGACAGTAAAAAGTGAAAATACAAACTAGGAAAAAATGGTTGGAAATACATTTACTAAGGATTTCAGCTATTTCATCCAAGATAATATACAGATAGCAAATAAGCACATCAAAAAGTGTTTTCATTAGGAAAACACAAATTAGAACCCCCATGAGCTGTCACTGACTTTATTTATTCATTTGTCTTTTTGAGACAGGTCTCACTATGCAGCTCAGGCTGGCCTTGAGCTCACTTCTGTAGCCCAGGCTGGTCTCAAACTCACACCAAGCCACCTGCCTCAGCCTCATAAGTGCTGGGATTACAGGTATGCATCACCACGCCTAGCTTGTCACTGACTGTTTTCTTTTTTGGGGTGGGGGACCCGGGTGAGTGGGTTCAAACTCACAACCTCGCACTTGCCAGGCAGGCACTTGTACCGCAGAGCTAGCTCCTCAGCCCTTTGTCCCTGACTTTAAGGTGGTTTGATTAAACTAGCTATACCAAGTGTTAACCAGGAAGTGGGAAATTAAGAGCTCTCATAAATTGCTGATGGGAATGTAAAACATCTGACCACTCATTTGATGATTTGTTTTTTGCTTTTTGTTTTGCTGGCTCAGGCTACCTTCAGGGCAGGTCTGGTATGGCATATAGAGCTGGGGATCGAACTTCTGTCCCCTGCACTGGACTGGGTTTGCCCATGCAGACACTTAAAAACAGTTGAGCTAACTGGCAAGCTTCCTTTACCACTAATTTGAAAAGCCTGTCATGTGACTCAGACATTCTAGAGTACTTACACCACCCTTCAAAAAAAAAAGAATAAAAAGCATTTGCGGGGGCTGGGGAGATAGCTCTGTGGCACAAGTGCCTGCCTGGCAAGTGGAAGGTTGTGAGTTTGAACCCCGGTCCCACAAAAAAAAAGCATTTGCTGCCAAGCATGGTAACACATGGCTGCAATCCCATAGCACTTGAGGCTCAGATAGATTCATTGGGAGTTCAAGGTCAGCCTGGGCTATGTAATAAGTGTAAGGTCAGTCTGAAATACAATGAGACCTTGGCTCAAACAACAACAAAAATTTTTTTCTCCACACATTTTTTATTCCACATAGCAGCGTGATTTGTAGTTGTCCGAAATGGAAATTAACCAAACATTCATCAACAGTAAATGAATAAAGAAATCCTAGCCAGCTGTGGTAGCACATGCCTGTAATCCCACCACTTGGGAGGCTGAGACAGGAGGATCACTGGGAGTTGAGATCAGCCTACGCTATAAAGTGAGCTCCAGGCCAGTCTGCCTCAAAATAGAAGAAAAAATTAAATCAACAAACAATCCTGTTATGTCTATATAATGTGAGATTAACTAATGATAAGTACTGCATGTATTGCATGTATTTTCAACATATTGAGCTAAAGAAGCCAAAGAGATTGTAAATTATAGTTATTTAAAATTCTAAAAGCCAGGCTTGGTGGTTCACACCTATAATCCCAGTACTTGGAGGTTGAGGCAGGAGGACTGCCTAAAAGAATTAATCAATTAATATTCTAAAAAACACAACCTAGCCGGGCGTGGTGGCTCACACCTGTAATCCCAGCACTTGGGAGGCTGAGGCAGGAGGACTGGTGCGAGTTCAAGACCAGCCTGGGCTACAAAAGTGAGCTCGGGACCAGCCTCAACTGCATAGCGAGACTCTGTCTCAAAAAGGCAAAAAAATAAAAAACACAACCTATCTAAAGATAAAAAGAAGACAAATAGTTGTACAGACAAGGTAACATGTGATGGAGAAGAATAAGAAGGAATTCAGGAGCAGGAACTTCTAGGAACAGTGAATATGGTATGGTGCCTCTCCTGATTATAACCATCATTTCATGGATGTAAGAATATACCAAAGCTTATCAGATTGTACTTTAATACTTAATTGTACATTGAAGTTTATTGTATGACAAACAGCATCACAAAACGCAAGTTTGTATTTCAATGGCAAATTTTTTTTTTTTTTTTTTTTTTGTCTTTTTGAGACAGGGTCTCGCTATGCAGTTGAGGCTGGTCCTGAGCTCACTTTTGTAGCCCTGGCTGGTCTCGAACTCGCACCAATCCTCCTGCCTCAGCCTCCCGAGTGCTAGGATTACAGGCGTGAGCCACCACGCCCGGCTCAATGGCAAATTTAAATGTTTACTTACAATAAAATGTAAACCATCTGTGTATCAAAGTAATTGGGAAAGTGAAAAGATAAAGATAATACCAAAAACATATTACCAACAGGGATTGTCTAGAATATATAACAATTTCATAAGCATAAGAGGAAAGGTCAATTGAAAAAAATGAGTAGAAAAGGGAAAATTCACAGAAAATATAATCCAAATAGGAACAATACTTTAAAAAGTTAATAAGGCCCAGCAGGATGGCTCAGTGGTCTAAAGCGCCTGCTTAGGAAAGCTTAGGCAGCTTCAGGAACTGCGGTTTGATCCCCGGCACCACATGCTGCGCCAGCCCTGCCCTCAGGGCAGGCTGAGCCAACCATCAAAAATAAATAAATAAACAAACAAACAAAAGTTCTGAAACAAGAAAAAAATAAAATAAAATTCCTTAAAAAAATAAAAAGTTAATCACATCTTTGCAAATAAACAGTACAAATTAAAATGGTAATAAGATACAACAACAGCCCACATGTCACAATGGGTAAAACTAAACTGACAATATCTAGCACTGTCAGTAATGTGAAACATTAACAGTGTACAACTGTTACACACTGGTAACTAGGACAAATACTTTGAAGAACAATTTGGTAATACTTATTAAAACTAATAAAGCCAATATATGAACCTAATAATTCTACCTTACGTATACATCCTATTACACATATGCACTGACCTTACATTAACCAGCAGTTAATATAAATGCCTCTAAATCTACCAACTAAAAAATGAAGAAATTAATTGCACTATATTTATACAGCACATTATATATGAATGAAAAATGACTATCAAATCTATATATTGCAAATAGATAAACATCTGAAACAGTTGATTTTTTTAATTTTTGGAAAAGAAATACAGTACATTTAGTGGTGCAAAAAAAAAAAAAAAAAAAAAAAAAAAAGTAAAGCAATACATGTTGTTTTAAAGTGCATGTTTGTTTGTATTCCCAGGAGTCAAGAGGTCAGAGACTGAGTCAGGAAGATCATAGATACATACATAGTGAGTTCAAGGTGAGCCTCAACTATATTAGCTAGAACTTGTTTCAAAAACAAAAGCAAAAAGAGGCAAAAGCACTGAGAGTTTAGCTTTGTTTTTTCATTTTGTATTGTGACGCTGGGGATGGAGCCCAGATCCCTGTACAGGTCAACCAAATGTTCTACCACTGGGATGTGTACTTAGCCCCAAAACAAGTTATTTCACGTATGCTCTTGTTCCCTAAGGAGAAATTGGTTGTAAGGTAGATAAATACACATGGTTTGAAACACAGACTAATGCTTTACCACACCAAAAGTAAATGTAATTTTAAGAAAACTTGTTTAGTGTTATCTTCTCTACTAGGAAACTCACTTTGTACTGAGCTACACACACACCAGGCAGGCTGGCTTTCTTTCTTTTCTTTTCTTTTCTTTTCTTTCTTTCTTTCTGGAAGATGACAGGGTGTAAGTCAATAAGTTATCAGGATTATAAGTGTGTGCCACCACACCAGGGCCAATCTGTTGTCAGCACTCCAAAACACTGACTACCAAAAGCAAGTATTGTGCAACCATTTGCTTTTTTTTTTTTTTAAGAATCTTATTTATTTTTTTGTTTCAGAACTTTTCTTTATTGATTTTTATGGCCGCTCAGCTTGCCCTGAGGGCAGGGCTGGTGCAGCATGTGGTGCCGGGAATCAAACTGCGCGGTCCCTGAAGCCACCTAAGCTTTCCTAAGCAGGTGCTTTAGACCACTGAGCCATCCTGCCAGGCCCCATTTGCTTTTAATTGTATGCATTTTTATTAATTTCCTAAGTTATCTAAAAAATTAAGATATTTTGCAGATATCTATCTTTAGCCAGAGCTTAAAAATGTCTGTATCCAATTTAAAAAAAAAAAAAAATCAGTTCAGTAGGTTTGATTCTAAATTCACACTGCTAAATTCAAATTCTACAAAGATACATACAGTATTAACCAAGCTGCAACTGTATAAGCCTTATGAAAGAAATATTTAGGTGTTATTTTTTAAAAAGGATGCTTCTATAAGACTACAATGTTACACTGATTCTGAATTTTGTTTGGTGATAAAATATCAGTGAATAATCCAGCTTATTCTGAACCTTAGCTGACATCCTAGGCAGAATGAGTTTTCCCTGTAAATTCCAAGCTGTACCAGGCAAGGTGAATAACATGCATATCTGTAATCCCAGCACTCAAGAGGTTGAGGCAGTAGGATCACTAAGAGTTTGAGCGCAACATGGACTACATAGTAGGCTTATGGCCAGCCTCAACTACTCTGGACCCTTGAGTTGGAACTGGCCTCACATTCAAGCAAGTCGGATTACAACTAGAATTTTAAGTTTAACTTATGACCAAAGTCTTGAGTTATGGATCTGAGGATATAAATAAAACTCCAAATCTCAGAAAAACATCTATGTAAGCATCAGTCTGGGCCCAGATGTGTGTGCTTGTGGATGTGATTTCAGCCACAGCTGAATATAATCACTAGGATTACATAAACTTTCAAGAGGTAGGCCAGATGTGGTGGTGTGCCCTGAAGTCCCAGAATTCAGGAGGCTGAAGAAGGAGGATATCCATGAGTTGAAGGCCAGCCCAGTCTATCCAGTGAATTCAGGATGAGGATGAACAACAGAGCAAGACCCTGTTCCAAAAAAGCCAGAAAAGAAGCTAAGGAAGGGAAAGTAAAGAAAACAATCACACACACACACACCCCAGTGTTAAAGAAAAGAGAAACAGTCAAACCAGTTTTTTGTTCTGAAAAGGTTGAGACCTGCTGAGCCAGAAACAGGTCATACTGACGGGCGTGGTGGCTCACGCCTGTAATCCCAGCACTTGGGAGGCTGAGGCAGGAGGATCGCTGCAAGTTCAAGACCAGCCTGGGCTACAAAAGTAAGCTCAAAGCCAGCCTGAACTGCACAGTCAGACCCCGTCTCAAAAAGACTAAATAAATAAATAAATAGGTTAGTCAAGGAGTGTTTAGGCAGTTTTTGGAATGAACTATGGGTATTTTCATTATTACTTACGGGAAAAAAGTCTTGACTTACAACCAACTAGAGTTATAATCTTGTTCATAAATCATGGGTCCATTGAATAAGGGATACCCTGTTTCCAAGAACAAGTTCTAAGTTCAGAAGTAATAAATTACATGACCTTTGAAATTCTTTTTTTTTTTTTTTTTGCCTTTTTGAGACAGGGTTTCACTATGCAGTTCAGGCTGGCCTTGAGCTCATTTTTGTAGCCCAGGCTGGTCTCGAACTCACACTGATCCTCCTGCCTCAGCCTCCCGAGTGCTGGGATTACAGGCGTGAGCCACCACGCCCGGTGACCTTTGAAATTCTTATTTCAAACACAAGATTCCAAAATTTTATGAAAGTATGCAATAAGTTATAGTGTAGAGCTTGCAGGTGAAACAATACAAGACACATAATTTATACAATTATTTTGTGAGTCACCTAAAGAGTCATATACAAAAAGAGTGCAGGAATTCTGTACACACATGGTAATGTCCTGCATGAGTATAGCTGAAGACCTACAGCAAATAAAAGTGTCCCCCATAAGCCCAACTGGAGGTGTAGAGCCCATGACAGTATTATATGTAGGCCTGTTCCACAAATCTGGGCTAGGAAGGGCCAAATGTCAGTAATGAAAGCTAGAAAGTTTCTGCCAGTCAGATGAAGGAATCTGTACTGGCAGGCTGAGGGATCTGCACTAGAGCCAAGAAGCAATGCTCAAAATAAGAACCAGAACTCCCTCTAAAGGTGCCACAGTCATCCTCAGAAACAATGAGATCTTGAGCTTCTTAACAATGAGAACAGAGAGAGCCGGGTGTGGTGGCTCACGCCTGTAATCCCAGCACTTGGGAGGCTGAGGCAGGAGGATCGTTGTGAGTTCGAGACCAGCCTGGGCTACGAAAGTGAGCTCAAGGCCAGCCTGAACTGCACAGTGAGACCCTGTCTCAAAAAATTAAAAAAAAAAAAAAAAAAGAAAAAGAACAATGAGAACAGAGACACTGCATCAGGAAAGCCAGCACAACAAGCTTGTCCAGGAGATTGAACGGTACATCAAGACCATAGTTCCGCTAAAGTGAACTGTAGCCATTCTCAGCAACAAGTTGTCAAGCTCTTCAGATAATAACAGCTGAGTTCATCAGGAAAGCCAGCATGACAAGTTCCTCCAGGAAAACCAACTGCTCCCTATAACTTCCTTAACAGCTGTTCTTTTTCTCTAGTCCTTTTTATTTTGTCACCAAAAATCCTCAAGTGGGCCTCCCACACCTAGCACCATGACGGTTCAGTTTGGCTGGGTGTTCCAAGTTGACCATCAGTTGTCCATCCACCATACCTGCTGAACATCTTTCCCAGAGAGGTAAACATTATATATACATACACACACACACATATATATACGTATATTTACTACAGGGTCTAAAAGGTATCATTATGCAGATTAGACTCGTAGTGATCCCATTTGCAACTTCCCAAATGCTGGGACTACAGGCACATGCCACCACATGCAGTCTCAATCATGGGGCGGGGCCAGCATGCAGGAGGATGTGGGGTGGAAACCTGGTCCTACTAGTCTGCTGAGCTGAAAATGAACTAAAAACACTATATAAAGAATGATATGGCTGGGTGTGGTGGCGCACACCTGTAATCCCAGCACTCGGGAGGCTGAGGCAGGAGGATCGGTGCGAGTTCGAGACCAGCCTGGGCTACAAAAGTGAGCTCAAGGCTGGCCTCAACTGCATAACAAGACCCTGTCTCAAAAAGACAAAAAAAAAAAAAGAATGATATGTTGGTAGCAATAGGTCAAATGTATCATATTCACTATAATATTCAGAAGGTAGACCACTTATGATGGCACACCCTGAAGTACCCAGCACTAAGGCTGAACCAGGAGTATCTCCATGAGTTGAAGGCCAACCTGGTCTACCCAGTGAGGTCAAGACGAGGATGAACTACCAAGCAAGACACTGACTCAAAAACAAACAAAACAAAAAACAGGACCTCTGGGAAGATGGCAGAGAGGTGAACACAACAAAAAGAGACTCTCACAACTTTGGTGTCCAGATGCTGGAATATACCAACATGAGAATGTGAAGGAGGGAAGTGAGTCCCTAGAACCCAGGAAGGATTTGAAGAACTGAATCTCACAGGAAGAGTGAAGAGAAATAACTCAATGAAGAAAATGGTGATAGTGCTTTCTCCCTAAACCCCAGCTCACTGTGAGGGAGGGGAAACTTAAACCTGAAGATAAACTGTGGCTGCTGGCAAGCCCACAGGCATTCATACATCAGAGAAACAAAGCAATGGACACAGATTTAAATGGCTGGTGAGCTATTTGGGTTTAGAGACCCCCAGGAGAGAAAAACTGGCTGACAGCCACCTTGAGGAGAAAATAACTTAGCTCAGAACTCAGAGCAGCTGCGGAGTATGCCATATTCAGACAGAACTAAGTTCAAGCCAGCAGAAGGAACAGGCAACATTGCAGGCTAAACAAACTGGGTGCCAGCCAACCTCATAGCCAGAAACTAGCCTGAATTTCCATGGAACTAATAGTGCAAGCTTACTAGGATTATCCACTGCTCCCCACTCCCAAACCTGTAGACTGATGCTATTGTTATTGCTAATTGTACAACTGCTACAAAGGTAACATAACTGTTACAATCAGTTCTTTTTGGTATGCCAAGACTGAGATTGCCTGAGGATCAAATACCACAGGCCAATACCACAGATACTGGGCCTATGCCAAATATGCAGCAACTTCTCAACCCCAATAAATTAAAGAGGTAGCATCTTGCAACAGATTTAAAACCCAAAAGCCAGTTATACCTGATAACATCTGAAAATTAGTTCTTTCCTAAGAGTTCTAAAGACTACCAAAATAAAGCTACTTGCCATGAGCAATTTACAAGCATTAACCTAGGAATTAATCTTAGAAAGAGAGAGGGAGAGAATGAGAAGGCACTTAAGCAAAATGCAACCTCAGATGCTCACCGAAGGCCAACCCAGGGAACAATGAGCTACAATAATTCAAAAGCCACAAAAGAGGTTCTAGGAAAAAAAAAAAAAAATCAAAATTAAAAATGACTTCTAAAGAAAACCTATAAAAATGGCAACCTAAGCCGGGCGTGGTGGCTCACGCCTGTAATCCCAGCACTTGGGAGGCTGAGGCAGGAGGATCACTGCGAGTTCGAGACCAGCCTGGGCTACAAAAGTGAGCTCAAAGCCAGCCTCAACTGCACAGTGAGACCCCGTCTCAAAAAGCCAAAAAAAAAATGGCAACCTAGCCGGGTGTGGTGGCACACACCTGTAATCCCAGCACTTGGGAGGCTGAGGCAGGAGGATCAGTGTGAGTTCGAGACCAGCCTGGGCTACCAAAATGAGCTCAAGGCC
>PVJA010038599.1:0-19659 GCA_004027025.1 Myocastor coypus
TTGTCTTTTTGAGACAGGGTCTCGCTATGCAGTTCAGGCTAGCCTTGAGCTCACTTTTGTAGCCCAGGCTGGTCTCGAACTCTCACTGATCCTCCTGCCTCAGCCTCCCTAGTGCTGGGATTACAGGCGTGAGCCACCACGCCCGGCCAAGGATTTTGCTTCTTTATCCACTCTGGCAGTCTATTTCTTTTAATTGGAGAACTGAGTCCATTTACATTGATGGCTATAATTGAAATGTATTGACTTATAATTGACATGTCTTTTACTACTGTTTACTCCTTCTTTTCCTGTTTAATTAGTTGCCCTGCTTCTTGGGTTCTTTCTAGTCTCTCTAAAATAGTTTTTAGTAGTCTGTGTAGGGTTGGCTTTGACACCATGAAATTCTTTAGTTGTTCCTTGTCGTGGAAATATTTCATTTCTCCCTCATACTTGAAAGAGAGTTTTGCTGGTTATAGCAGTCTGGGCTGGAATTTGTTTCCATGGAGGACTTGAAGCACTCTGTTCCATGCTCTTCTTGACTTCATGTTTTGTGAAGAGAAATCTACTGTTATTCTGGCAGGTTTTCCTTTAAATGTGGTCTGTTTCTTTTCTCTAGCAGTTTTTAGTATATTATTCATCTTCTGGATTTCTGGGATCTTCACTATTTATTATATGTCTGGGTGTGGTTTTAGTCAGATTGATGTTATTTGGAGTTCTGTATGCTTCAGTTACTGAATGTTAGATTGTATTCTCACATTTTGGAAGTTTTCTGCTATTACTTCTGCCCATATTCTTTTTATGTCATTTGTATTGACTTCTTCTTTCTCGATAATTCCTATTAATTTACGTTCATTTTTGCATCATCTTGTAGATGTTGAATTATTTTTTCCTGTATCCTAGTTGTTTTTAAGAGATCCTTTCTTACCTTTTCACTAGCTGTGATGCTGTCTTTAAGATCTGAAACTATATCTTCACTTTTGTTCATACGGTGTTGCCAGCTTGTGATTGATATTTTATTTTCTTTTATGTCTCTTTGAAACTACTTCATGTGATCTATTTCTTGCCTATATTGCTCATTCAGGGAATCCATCATTTTTCTATTCTCCTCTAATTTTCTATCAGTGTCTTCTTTAGTAGTATTTAAGTCTTTCATTATAGTTATCCTTTCTCTACTTCAGAAATTGTTTCTGCTCTGATCTCCTCTCTACCTTTCTACAGTTTTTCCCCTACTTTAGATGCTATTAATTTAGAGATGTCTTTTTTTACTTCAGGGGTTATTTCTGGTCTGATTTCCTCTATACTTTTCTGCAGTTGTCTTTCCACTTCAGATTCTATTAATTCTTGCATTTCTTTTTTTAGTTCAGATGTTATCTCTGATCTGAGTTCCTTTATATATTTCTGCACTTGTCTGTCTACCTCAGATGCTACCAATTCGTAGATTTTGGCTGCATGATTCCCATTTTTTTCTATGGTAGTGTCTCCTGTATTTCTTCTTGGTGGGCTCAGGACCTGAGATTGCATCTTGCTCCTCTTTGTCATTTTGTATAGCAGTGACCTCTGCACTTTGGTGAAGTTATGCCATTAGCACCTATCAAAATTTGGGTCCAGATCCACCAATCTTGATCCTGTCCAGATGTTCCTCGTCAGTTGGGGTAGTGGGGGGTGGGGGTCAGAGTTCCAGTAGCAGGGCATGGGCGCATGCAGGCAGAGAGGTTCTGCCTGGACATGGGCCTGGTCGATCAGCATGGGTAGATGGGGCAGAGATCTGGTGGCTAGCAGGGTGGGGACCACACAGGTGGAGAGGTCCTGCCTAGGCATTCACCAGTCCTCTATTTCCTTTTCCATTCAAAATGGCTTCAAAGTTGTGGGGCTTTTTAATCATTAGAATCAGAATTACTGCTTTCTGCTTTTCTTCTGTCAGATAAGACCAGTACACAAGCCAAACCTGTGAAGCATTACTGGAAAATGACACAAGTGCTAAATTTTATTGCATGAAAATACTTCTTTCTGTTGGTGCTTTTCTGTTGATTTTAAATACAAAATGGTAAAAAGAAAGAAAAAAGGAAAAACACACACATTAGCAATATATAGCCAGGTGTAGTAGCAGACCCTTTTAATCCCAGCACTTGGGAGGCTGAGGCAGGAAGATTGGTGCAAGTTCAAGACCAGCCTGGGCTACAAAAGTAAGCTCAAGGCCAGCCTGAGCTGCACAGTGAGACTCTTATCTCAAAAAGATAAAAGAAAAAAACAGTAGAGAATTTCACTCAACAAATAATAGGAGTTTGGCAATGGTTGTTGTATTGCATAATGTTATCTCCAAGTTAGTTGTTTAGATTACCAGGTATAAACATGAAAAATCAGTTTTTAAAAAGTTATAAGAAATTAAAATAGAGAAGGAAAAAGAATTCAAGCATTAACTGCTCTTTAAAGTAGACCAAGAGAAATCGGCAGTCCAGTTATCTAAGGTCTCCTGCATATATACGTGAGCGAATCTTGTTCCCTTCTTTCCTTCGTCCTTCTCCTCATGCCCGTCTTTCCTTGCCTTTGAACGGATGCTTTCCCTTTCACAGTATCTATTGTGCCCTGGTGATGTTTTAACTTTTGATGAAGTAGTGCTGTCCTCTAGTTATAAGACTTTTGGGGAGAGGCAGTGGGCAGGGGCACAGGTTCTTCCTGTTCACTCTAGAAAACAGAAACAAACTTGCCAGTGTAAAGAATATAAAGCCATTTGTCCCTCTGACTCAGCCTTACTTCTAATTTGCATAATGAATGTTTAGTTAGTGCATTCAGGCTTCACTAGTTGATTTGCAGTTCTCTCTGCGTGTAACAGAGCTGTTCAAAGCTCAAACTTGGCAGCTAAGAATCCCAGAAGGGTTTTTCCAGTCCTTTAATTGCCTTTGGCAAGTTATGGAAACACCCTTACCTTTTTCTCTCTAATACAGACAATTCATCTTAAAATTTTTTCTGAAAGTTAAATGGTAAACAGAAAAGGTTTAGAGATCCTTTTTTTTTTTTCTTTTCTTTTGTGGTACTAGGGATTAAACTCAGGACTCTGTGCTTGTCAGACAAGCGCTTATTCTACTGAGTTATCTCCCTAGCCCAGAAAAGGTTTAAAGTTACTGGCTCATAATAATTTTCTGTTATACATTAGGTATTACGTATTCTGATGCATATTGCTGGAAGAAATCAATTATAATTCAGTTAAAATTTTAACTAAAAGCGTAAGCAGCATAACATATATGACTGATAAAAGTGCCTTTAAAATAACTTTTTTTAAAACCACATTTACAGGCCTGGTGGGATGGCTCAGTGGTCTAAAGCGCCTGCTTGGGAAAGCTTGGGCGGCTTCAGGGACCGCGGTTCGATCCCAGGCACCACATGCTGCGCCAGCCCTGCCCTGGGGCGGGCTGAGCCGGCCATAAAAATGAGTGAATAAATAAACAAAGGTTCTGAAACAAGAAAAAAATAAAATAAAATTCTTAAAAATAAAAAAAAAAGAATAAAACCACATGCACTGCCAGGTGTGGTGGCACTTGCCTGCAACCTCAGCATCCAGGAGGCTGAGGCAGGAGGAATGCAAGGTCAAGGCCATAATGTGTTACATAGTGAAACTCCTGTGGTTGGGGGCAGATTCTATTTGCTATTCTTAATATCTGGGGATCTAATGAAAAAGACTAAGCTTTTTCGCTGGTAAACTTAAAAATAACATAAAATGTGAAACAAGGCCAAAGAAATAGAGCACGACCTTTAAACATCACCCTGGGGCCTTGGTTAAGATGCCCAACCAATGAGGATTTAATCATCTAAAGCTCCACACCATGGCAGCCCCTTGCCATATGTGGCGGTTGGAACTGAGACATGACATAAATGCAAGACGAGCAGCAGGTTCAGGAGACTCTGAAAAATATCAACCATGCAAAGGATCTCACAATTTGTTTTATTGCATATTAATACTCTTGACATATTTATTGAGTTACATGAAGTTAGCTGTTTAAATTAGTTTTCTCCATGTGCCTGTTCGCAATTTTAAATTACCAGTGTGGCTTACATTACATTTCTCCTGGATGATTCTGGGTTAGAGGGAGTCAGCCTCGTGTGACCCACAGGTCACTCGTAAGGCTCCAAAGGAGCATGCAGCATGGTGGGGCTGACTCAGGCATGCATACGGATGAATTCCCTCTGGTACAGAACATAATCCCTAGGCTGTGATTTTACCATCTTGAAGAATAAACTGTTTTGTAAATAACCTAGAATCTTACTGAGATATTTTTATAACAGGTGCTTAAATGCACAAAACTCAAAATGATCTTTAGTCATTATGATTTCCTTATTGAAGAGTTGAAAGTCTTTCTCATGTATTCATCATAGCAATTTTTAAAATTATTATTATGGCCAGCTCAGCCTGCCCTGGGGGTGGAGCTGGCGCACCATGTGGTGCCAGGGATTGAGCCACAGTCCCTGAGGTTGCCTAAGCTTTCCTAAGCAGGCGCTTTAGACCACTGAGCCACCTCTCTGGCCCCAGATATAGACTTTTTTTTTTGTTTTCTGTTTTTTGTTTTTGCAGAACTGGGGATCAAACTCAGCACCTTGCACTTGCCAGGCAGGCACTTGTGCCCCTGAGCTATCTCCCCGGCTCACCATAGCAGTTTGGTAGATAAGATTTAGAACAGTTCATTTTCAACCGTTAACATTTAAGTCTTTTTTTTTCTTTTTGTATTTATTTTTATTCTTTTAAAATATGCCTCCTGTCACAGTTTGACTCATAGTGATCGTCCTCGCAGCCTCCCTAGTGCTGGGATCACAGGTGTGTACCACCCTGCCCAGTTTTGGTGGCCCACAGAGCATGCAGTAACAAGGATTGAACTCTGGACCCTGTGCTTGCCAGGCAGGCACTTATGCCACCAAACTATTGTCCCTGCCCAAAAGTCTTTTAGTTTCTGAAAATTATACTTCAATGGAACGGAGTCCTTACTACAATGTAAACATCTATGAATTATCTTGGTTTTTACTGTTCATTCGTTAACCAGTTATAAGATATTTTTCCTAAAATTCAACAAAGACATAATTCAATATTGTTCTCAAAGTCATTTTGCAATTCACAGATCATAAAAAACACACTAAGAGAAATATAACCAGAACTGTATAGCCTGACCACTCTCAGCTGTAAGCATAAGGACACAGAAATCTAGTTTCCTGTTCCTGGGGACCATTTACTGCACACTGTTTTGAGCAGTTAATCATCAATGTTCTCGTGACCTGAAAGTTGTATTCATGTGGCTCTGAGTAAAAGCTGAACTCGCCAATCTTAAGAGCAAGCATTTTCCCAAAAAGTTTTACTTCTCACTTCCTAGGAGGGCATTTCCACATTAAGAGCAATGAACAAGAAAAATGAAATATTTTGCTAAATGAAATAAAGCTGCAGAAAGTTACCATTTGCTAGATTTAGTGTCTTGGGACCCAAGGTACAAGTGTGACAGGTACAAAGCAATGGAAGAGGGTTCTACTCCGCAGAAATAGTAACTTAGCAATCACAGTTAGTTCTCATCTAGACGACAGAGCTAGTTCTCACCAACCTTAGAGTCCCCTTCAGCAGGTAGAGGATGACTTTGATCTCATGGGCACCTAGGATTCCAGGGAAACCATTCACTCAGTAACTACTCATTTGTTTATTTATTTTGTATTTTAGGGAAGGATCTACAGGATATTCAGGGTCTCATTACTAGATTGGACTCTTCGTGATCTGACTGTTTACAGCCTCCCAAGAGCTGGGATTACAGGTGAGGGCACCATAACCAGTCTGGCAGTGCAGACCTGGGGATTGAACCCCCAGTCCCTGTGCCTGCTTGCAGGTGCTTTAATTTGCTGGGCTATTTGGCCAGCCCTCACTCAACAACTACTTACTGGGCATTTATTCTCTTTCAGCATTCACTATACTTGGTACCATAACGCATAATAATATCCCTGCTTTGTGGAAGTCTCTCTGCCACTAGGACACTAGTGATTGGAGAAGAATAAATCAGAGGGCTTCTACTTAAGCAGAGAGAAGCAGCCACAAGCAGATAATAAAGGACAGTGTAATGCATTCATGGTGTCTCTTTTTGCACCGTTTTCTCTTGTGCTTCTTTTTGGTTTTTGTTTTTGTTGTTGTTGTTTTGGTTTTGTTTTTTGTTGTTTTTGTTGTTTTGGTTTTGTTTTTGTTTGGTCTTTTTGAGACAGGGTCTCACTATGCAGTTCAGGCTGGCCTTGAGCTCACTTTTGTATCCCAGGCTGGTCTCGAACTCGCACCAATCCTCCTGCCTCAGCCTCCCAAGTGCTGGGATTACAGGCATGCGCCACTGCACCCCATTATCTTGTGCTTCATTTAAGATTTGTTATTGTGTTCCTCCTGAACCTAGCAGCAAAAGGTCACACACCAAGTGGCCTAAGTGTGTGGTAAGTTAGACTGCCTCAGTCTGTGTAAGTACATTCTGTGGAGCCCACACAGCCATGGAATCATCCAGCAATGCATTTCTCAGAATGTCACACTGGCCTAAGGGACACCAGCCATATTATTATTAACCAATACATGAATCAAGGAGCTGTGAAGGACTGTGCCAGTAGTTTATGAGCATCATCTCCTGTAATTATCCAAAACCTGAGAAAACAGCCTCCGAGAACTTAAGCAAAACATCTAGGATTGCACAGTTATAAGTGGAGTCTTTAAAATTTGGAGCCATGGGGCCCGATGGGATGGCTTAGTGGTCTAAAGCGCCTGCTTGGGAAAGCTTGGGCGGCTTCAGGGACCGCGGTTCAATCCCCGGCACCACATGCTACGCCAGCCCTGCCTGCGGGGTGGGCTGAGCTGGCCATAAAAATGAGTGAATAAACAAACAAAGGTTCTGAAACAAGAAAAAAAAAAAAAAAAGAATTTGGAGCCAGGTGGTCAAACCCAAGCCCTGACTCTGCCCACTAACTCCGACCCCTGCCTGTCCCAGAGGTGCTGCACAAGTGGCTAAGGGGTTTCAAAAGCTGTACAGTTCCCTGTGAGTCAGACTCCGAGGGGTGAAAGGACAGCCCACGCATGACCGGGGGGTCATTTCCCCCACGTGGACATCCGGGGCCAGGGCTGGAGCAAGGGCAGGTTGTCGCCTGGGAGGATCATGCCACTGCTTCCTGGTCTCTAGATTTGGGCTTCCTAGAAGGAGACAGGGGACAGAGACACTAGTGATTCTCAGCACACGCAGTAAGAACGTTTGGAGGCAGAAGAAACAAGAAAGCTGAAAAGTGCTTAAAGCGCAGTAACCCTGAGGTGAAAGGAAGCTAATCGCTCGCCAAGCCCTGGCGCAGCAGTGAAGCAACACTGTAGGGACAGCTCGGGGGCTGTGTCCTCTCTGTCCAGCCTTGTGACCGGCTGTGGGTGGCATCACCTGCCACAGAAAGCCCTGGGGCAGGGACACACAGATCATCTGGGCGCCAGGAAATCGGACACAAATGCCTGAAATAATAAGTACTGTGAGGCAGTGGGGCACACCGGAAGCTTCTGAGAAACTGAGACTCGCGCTGCTCACACCAGGTCGTTTTCCAGAATTGGTTACAAGGTAGTGAAAATATTTGATCAAGGACCTGAATTCTCTCAGACTTCACCTAAGAGGGGTTGAGTCCGACATATAAATTTTATTTAACGTTCCTATGACAGAGCTCCGGTGGGACAAAGTATATTTTATTTGAAATTAAGTTTTAATTTTAATTGAGTGGTAATTCGAAAGAGCTAATATAAATATGCGACAACAAACGCCAAATTTTTGGCTCACCTACTCGTTTAAGTCTTCCCACGTTTCCCCTCCCCCGCCCCTGTGACACACAAGCAGGGCTACATTCAGTGCGCCACCCCCCTCCTGGGCCACTGAAGAGACCAGGTACTAAGGAAGTCAGTGAGAGCAAACAAGGTCTTTCACGGTCGGTTTTCAAACGCTGATTTAATACTATTTGCTTTTAAAGCTTATCCTTAAGCCAAATCTATTCTTGGTCTGCCTAGGCATCAGAACTCACAGAACAACCACATTTGTTTACTGAGGCCATGTAGAAGTGTGTGTTCTCCTGTTTCTTACTACCGTATCAGACTTGCTGTCAGCCCATGTTACAATGTACTGAACTGCTTGTGGACCCCCCAATGCGGGAGACGGGGCAGGAGGTTAGGAAAAGCTTTCTCAGAATATTCTGGCTTCAATCTACCACACCAAACTGTCTTTATATTATGAAAATAAAAGGTCCATTCTAGATAACCCACCACCTGCATTTCAAGAGAAAGGAGGGAGGCCTGCAAGGCTTCTTTCAAAGGTAGGCATACCTTACTTTATATATATATAATTTAAATTAATTTAAAACTCCTAGTTTGGGAGATAGCTCAGTGGTGTAGATGACTATCTGGCAAGTATAAGGTCCTGTTGGTGCAAAAAAAAAAAAAAAAAAAATCAACTCCTGAAGTGTTCTGGATATAACAGCACCAGAGATGTTTCCCACAGATTCACTGGATGTGGAACAGATCTAATGGAACAAAAATTTTAGTAAAACTAGGTTTCAATTCCAGGTACATTGACAAGGCTTACGGGTGACTGCTCTTGCTGTGTGATTCTTCCATTCATCACCTTTCGGCAACTGGCACACACATAAAAGCTATATTATGACAGACAAGAAATTTAACAATGCTATGTTTTTGTTTATGTCATTTCTCTGGTTGGTACCATTGCTGGTGTCAGGATCCGGGATGGTCAATTGCTCGGCAGCTTCTAACTACAAGTATAGATAAAACTTCATCCATTCAGTCACTTCTGCTAGAATTCATTTTGCCCTTCAAGCTCCGGTTCCAATCCCATCTTTTATTTCCTCAGAGGCGCACTGTAGGGTACCTCCTTTTCAATAGCATTTTGTGACTTGAATGGTTTATATTTCATGTTCTGCCTTATGTCTTACTTAGAAAACTCTCGAGGTGCTGGTGCTACAGGGTAACCCTGGTGCTGCCTTCTGCGAGGGAAACTGAAATGAACCGTGTCCATTACACATCCAGGTAAGACCTTTGCAAAAATAATACGTGCTGTCTACTTTCTTTGTGAATTTCCCTAGTTTCATAATTACACAGTTGTTTCTCATCTTAAAAAAAATAAAGTAAAATTTGACCATTATCCTACCATAAACTACAACCATTGGTAATATCTGCTGTGGTTTGGATATGAGACCTATGTGCCCTCAAAAGGTGGGAGTCTTGTTGGTAGGGTGGTCCTCAGTGTGCAAGGTTGGGGTGGTGGCAGTTAGGAGATAGGGTATAGGGAAAGGCAAACAGGTCACTGGGTGAACCCTCAGATGAGATTAAAGGAGTTCGCTCTAAACTCTTGCTGTTCCCAGAAGAGCCAGTTGTAACCTAAGAGCAAACCTAACCTCTGGAATGAGCTGGCTTCCTCTCTTGGAATTAATCTTTCTTCCACAATGAGTTCTTACCATGACTCCATCTACCATGTGGTGATTTAGCCAGTGAGACTCTCTCCAGAGCTCAGACTGATGGAGCCACATCTGATCTTGGACTCAGCTTATAAAACCATTAGCTGAGCAGACCTCTTTTCTTTAGTTAATTCCCAGCCTCAGTTATTTGCTTATAACAACAGAAAACATATAAATATAGTATCATCCTGTTTTAACTGAGATATAATTACAAAACATAAATGTAGCATGCACATATCATATTATTACATATTATATTATTACATTTTATTAACCCTTATCTAAAGAATTCTGAAAAGTACAAACTAATCCTGGATAAATACTACCATAAAAAGTGCATATCTGTGCATATGAGTTTGTATGTTTTCATCATGTGCGTTACATATAGGATTAGCAGATGGATAGGCTGCAATAATTTTGTGATACAGACTCAATTATCATCTCCATGTAGAAGGAAAAACCAAGAGATAAGGAATGTAGGCAGTTTGGGACAATGAAGCTAAGATTCAGGACTGCTGGGCTCCTGAGTGTGTCTCGCTAGCCGTTGTGCTCTTACAGTTCTCTATGAAGGTCACACTGAATTATAAATCCAACTTTCATTAGAAGTTGCAGCAGCAAGCACAAATAAATTGCTACCAACCCAATTAATTAAATGACATTTTAATAGATTTACCATTTTACTGAAGATGACAACTTCTAAAAACTTGTGTTTTTAGTTGCGTACCTTTACAAATATTACTATTAATTCATACTGCAAAAAAGTTCTTTCTCCATATTTATAATGTTCTGATAGCCACTTACCTACCTGTACTTACAAGCTGTGACCTAAATTTTAATCCACAAGAGTGCCACTCATAAATTTTTGGTAAATCAAAATTGCTATTATTTGGGGGGAGGATATAGCTCAGTGGCATAAGCATCTATACGGCAAGTACAAGGTCCTGAGTTCAATCTGTGGTACCACACACACACACAAAAAGTTGGGCATGGTGGCACAAGCCGTAATCCCAGCACTTGGGAGGCTGAGGCAGAAGAATCAGTGCAAGTTTGAGAGCAGCCTGGACTACAAAAGTGAGCTCAAGGCCAGCCTGAACTGCATAGCAAGACTCTGTCTCAAAAAGAAAAAAAGAGAAAGAAAGAAAGAAAATTGCTGCTACATATGAAGAAAGATTACATTATCAATAAATATTGTTTCTTATTTCAGTTATAATTTGATTTTTTTCCAATGTTGAACATGTATATCATTGACCAAATGCAATTTTTAGGATTTTATTATTCAATGTTTTTATTAAAATCTAAGATTAAAATACTAATAGCAACTCCTTTCCTGGTAAAAAGTCAAAATTCAGTTTCCCTTGTAAGACTGTCAGAAACAGTCTCCTGATCAACATGAAACTAAGAATCTATTCAGACTTTGGCAATTTGATCTTAAATACACATAGAGTTGCATTGTTTTTCTGCACTGAAATTCCTTGCTCACAAAACAGTGAGCAAATATAAATCATTTGCAAATCCTGGAATAAAGCAGCTACTGACTGTTTTTACCAAGTTGTAAGTGTTTCAGGGACAGAACTCTGTGGTAGAATGCTTGCCTTGCATAATAGAAGCCCAGGATGCGGGCGGGGGGGGGCAAAAGTTGTAAAACAAAGTAGGGTCTTAGATGGCTCAAATGAGCCAAAAGGAAGAAATGAATAATCAAATCAAACCCCACAAGCCAGTCAGAAGTTGAATTGATGTGGCATAACATTAAATGCAAGGGAGTCATATGGAAGCTGAGTTATCTTGGAGGCCACAGAGGTAGCTCGGCAGCATAAGAGCCTGCCTGGCAAACGCAAGGACCAGGGTTTGATCCTCGTTACCGTATGTGTTTCACAAGCTTGTAATCCAAGCACTGGGGAGGCTGAGACAGGAGGATCACTCATTATGAGTCTGAGCTAAATAATGAGACTCTGTGCCAAATACATAAATAAGAGTTTCTAAACTTTTAAATAAATAAAAATTAAATTATTTTGGTAATGATGGACTTCAGCTCCTGGCACATCGGAGAAAAACACTGAAAGCTCCGAAGATGAGAGCTCCAGGACAAGGTTTTCCTTTTCACCCTCCATCAAGAACCTAGGTTAGGGCCCGGCGGGATGGCTCAATGGTCTAAAGAGCCTGCTTGGGAAAGCTTGGGTGGCTTCAGGGACCGCGGTTTGATCCCCGGCACCACATGCTGCACCAGCCCTGCCATTGGGGCAGGCTGAGCCAGCCATAAAAATGAGTGAATAAGCAAACAAAGGTTCGGAAACAAGAAATAAATAAATAAAATAAAAATTATTTAAAAAAAAAAAAAAAAAGAACCTAGGTTAGCACAAACAGCTTTCTGTTGAGGTTCAACTTGTGACAGAGCTGACACCTGGTGGTTGCAGTATATAACACCCTGCCTTGCAATTCACTCAATTAGGAACACTAATTAAGCAGACACACGAAGTCTCTCATTCCTGGGGTGGGGAGATAGTTCAGGGGTACAAGCACCTGCCTGGCAAGTGCAAGGTCGTGAGTTTGATCCATGGTTCTGCAAAAAATAAAAAATAAAAATCCTCCATTCCTTGGATTTTACTATCCTCAACCTTATTCTAATTGTAACTAGTAAATATTCCACTAAACTAATAACATTTTAATATTTAGTGGACATCTCATCTCTAAAAAAAAAAGTTCTCCTTTATGAACAGAAGAAAATTAACTGTGACTTCCTGTGTTTCTCAGCTTCTGTCTTAATAGGCTAGACCTGGTTGTAACTAATTTGCATACACTGCTTCATCACTTAAAACGGGTACCTAAAAGGTGGCATTGTTATCACATGGTATAAATGATGGGCAGGTATAAATGAGAGCGCACCGAAAGTTATCAGAAAATAAGAGAAATAGGGATCATCGAACCTTAGAAACCATGCTTTTACCTGCTACTAAATTTTCTTACTAGAATAAATTATTTTTCTTCACATTTTTATATCATCAGTCCTAGCATTTTTCTCCTTGCCTAGCTAGAGCCATATACACATACATATTAAGCCACAGGCATGCGTGATAGTCATATTCCAGTAGAATTACGTTTTCATCTCAATTGCATCTAATAGCCCATGCTGACCATTTAAATTATAAACCTAATTCTTGCCCATGTATTATTTGAAGGATTATCATCAGAAAGACCGATTAAAGTAACAGAATAATCCTTTTATGGCAGTTTTCACTTGTTCATCCATTTGCTTCATGAAGATATTTCATACCTAATGTCTTAGCAACTCCTAGCAACTAATCCCTATTTTCCAATCAAATCTAAATTCAAGTCGGGAGTCTTGCTTGATTTCTTTTGTGCTGTGTGAGTGGTTTTTGGTATCAAAGGGGGAAATGGTGGCACAGGAGGAGGTTTGAGCCTCAGTTCTGGGAACGTACTGCTCCTGGTGTAAACTCAGTTACTGTCATTCTCTCAAGAATAGTACTTGAAAATAAGAGACTGGGCCAAAAACCATATTCTTGACAGGCTACAGTTTTGTGAGATCCAAATTGGAAACCACAATGCTGTCGAGGAGTTGCCCATAGCGGACAGACATGCGCTTTGAGCAGCAGTCTGGGGAGGTTTGGGGCGCCCCGGCGGGCAGGCCGCGCCGAAGTTACTGCCCGGCAGAAGAGCGAAGCTTACGTTTAGGGATTTGGCTTGGGAAGAGTAACGGCGTTGTTTTGCAGAGGTTTATCGGCCTGTTTACATGCAAATGCCAAGTTGTGTGTGAAAATTCCAAAGCATCCACCAGAAGCGTCAGTGGGAAGATGCGTGGAGCTGTAGATGTCACTGGCCGGCTGTTTCTTTTTAACGCAATAATGAACATTACCATGTGCCCTGAAGCCGCCTTGGTGGGAGTTGCCTAAAGTGAGTAGATTTCTGTGAGTAGAGGGCTAGTGCTGTGGTTATTTTTCTGTTGCATGAAAAGCTGATGAGAACAACCAGGAAAACTTGAAGAAAACAACTGGAAATTGGGATTGTGTTGATTCTCTTGGCATTGGGAGATGAGCATTACAGAGCCTAGACAAGTAGTTTATAGATGATAAAATAGCACAAGTTTCTTTAAATGGGGAGTTCCTAAACGCCCTTGTGGAAAATGACTGGATCTCAGAATTGCCCAGACTGGGGTCAAACTTTCATCCTCTTGTCACAGCCTTTTAGCCAACAAATCTTTAATTGTTTATTTGCTTTCAAGAATTCCAATTAAAACTGAAAGTTTCTACCCAATGATGGGATATTTTGTAAAGCTGGCCCACTTTGGTCACTCAGTGGTAAAGCTATGACTACATTAGTCACGGAATATTGAGCCCTACTATAAAAGCTGCTATGGATTTAATACGTGAAATTTTTATCAAAAAATAAATAGACAGGGGCCGGGGAGATAGCTACGTGGCACAAGTGCCTGCCTAGTAAGTGCAAGGTTGTGAGTTTGAACCCCGGTCCCACAAAATAAACAAATACAAATAAATAAATTCAAAGAGCTGTCCTACAAGCTAAGAAAGCCCACCCAGAACTGGCCAAACCACTGCCCAATAAATTGCATCAGGAAGAACAACTGTGGTCTCATCTCTCTGAATCCCATCACTGATTCTGAATCTGTTCTTTTTTTTTTTTTTCTTATGTATTTAGTACAGGGTGTACAGGATTTTACTACACAGACCGGACCTGTATTGATCCTCCTGTTTTCAGCCTCCCAAGTTCTGGGATTACAGGAGTCTGCCACCAGGCCCATTCTCAGTGGTCATCTCAGCTCACCCTGGGGGCGGGGCCGGCATAGCATGCAGGTGATCAAACCCTGGTCCCTGAGTCTGCTTAAAGCAGGCAGTTTATTCCCATGAGCTCTCTGGCCAGCCCTAGGACCTGGTTTAAAAGTTTACTTCATACAAAATATCTTCTTTGGCCAGGCATGGTGGCCCACACCTATAAGCCCAGCACTTGGGAGGCTGAGGCAGGAGGATCAGTGTGAATTCAGGACCAGCCTGGGATACAAAAGTGAGCTCAAGCCCAGCCTGAACTGCATAGTGAGACCCTGTCTCAAAAAGACAAAAAAAAAAAAAAGAAAAGAAAAGAAAAGTATCTTCTTCATCTGTAATGGCATAAAATTAGAAACCAATAATGCAAGGAAACTTGGAGCAAATAAAGGACATGATAAGAACATGGGTTCAACGCTCCACAGCATTAGCCAGACACAGAAAGACAGGCAGGGTACATTTTGTCTCCCAGAGGAAACAAAAGCAAAAGGGTGACCTGCACAGAAAAAGGGCTAGGAGGGTCTGGGCAGGGTCAGGGAGAACGTAGCACAAGGCCTGCGTGCGCAGAAATAGCACCTCGCCTGGTTAATTTACATTAATTCTTGCTCACTGTTTTAAAGGTCAACCTGAAGGTAGAATAGTGGGGGATGGGAAGAGCAAGGGCAGGAAGGTGAAGAAGGGTGATCAGCTATGCGTGCATGGAGATGTATCAGTGAATCCCCTGACTAGGTACAAAGTCATGTGTAACCAAAAAAAAAAAAAAAAAAAAAAAAAAAAAAAAAAAAAAAAAAAAAAAAGTTAAAAAACTCTTAGCAAGGACAGGTCCAGTCACAGGTGGCGTGAATACCAGACTGCAGCAGGGCTGAGGTGTGAGCGTCAGGTTGAGCCAAGAGAGATAACAGAGTATTTTGTTTAACCTGAGAAGTCCAGACAAGAAGAAGGGCAATAGAGAAAGATAACGGCCCTGGGCACAGTGGTGCACACCGGGAATCTTAGTCCTCAGGAGGCTGAGGCAGGAGAATCGAAAGGAGTTTGAGGCCAACCTGGGCTACATAGTGAGCTCAAGGTTAGCCTGAGCTGCACAGTGAGACACCGTCTAAAAAGGTAGCAGCTACAGAGGGTAGTGGAAGAAAGTTTTAATAGGACCGGAGAGTCTTAAATGAGTCTCCACAGGAAAAAAAAAAAAAAAGAGCCAGTGAAAGAGACAAATGCTCTCCAGTGGCTAGCACAGTGCTGGTCAGAAGGGAGGCTTAGGGTCCTAGGTGAAGGGCAGGTCCTGGGCAGCCAGTGCACCTCTCGGCCTGAGTGTTGAGAGGCTAAAAGCTGGGGTGAGAGTATAGTGGGTCTGTAGAGAGAAAGGGGGCACAGAGAAATCTTTCTCGGGGCGTAGCTTCCCCAAAGGATGGGGCCCCACGGCCTCGGTTTGCCTGGGTCTGGGCGCTTTCCTACCTGGCCTCCCTCCTCCGCCCCTTCCCAACACAACCTCTGGGCTACAACGCTGAGCATCCGCGCCTCACTTCTAACTTAGTTTTGCCGTTCTGTGGCAGCCTTGTGTCCCACTTAGGGGCGAGCCCCAGGAAGAAAGCTCTCGCAGGTGGGAACAGGTGCTGGAGCTTGGAAAATCTCTGTTGCTTGGTGAGAGGGTGCTGCCCCCGCAAGGCCAGAAAGCAGGCTGCTGCCCGCAGACCTTCCAGCAGGTGGGACCTGTGAGCCTTTTTCCAGAGAAACGTCTCCCAGCCAGAAAACTGTCCGTCCTCAGTGAGGCAAGAGAAACCTTTTCCTTGTTCTCAGCCCTGCTGTCCCTTTCTTTCTACAAATAAGAAAGATAATAGCCAGTTCAGCCAGGTACTCAGGTAGCCCCTTGCTGGGTCTGCACAGCGACCTGGAGAGGCAAATGTCATCTGCATTTCACAGAAGAGACAATCAAGGCATAAAAGATAGGTATCTAAGGTCACAGCCAGACTGAAACACGGGTCCGTCAGCTCCGCAACCATCGCCCTGTCTGCGTGACCTTCTGGCCTGGCGACGACTGTCCGACTGTTGCGTGAGGGTGTGTGACGTGTCTCTCTGCCCTTCGTCCACCAGCCCCGACCACCAAGGGTTACTCCTCTTCCTCTCCCACAGCGAACTCTTCTCTTTGAAACAGTTGGCGGCCACCAGGTGCCCCTCCTCCCCTTTCACGGAGCACGGCTTCACCTCCAGCGCAAATCAAAGGCGATGCAGGCAGCCTACAAGCTCTTCCTGGCTTAATTTAATTAAACCACTTACTTTATTGAGCGGTGTGGGACACTCTGAGAGGAGAGAGTTGTTCAAAAGACACACCGCAATCCCAAGGCAAAACCTGGGGGGTTCAAATGAAGCTCTAGACTCAAAGGACGCATAGGTTGTATTGATTTAATGAGGGGAACGATTACGAAAACTCTTCTTTCTGTACTTTCTACAAATAATATGGTGACACCCTGGGTTTTCCATCAGCGGCCAGTTGGGGGTTCGACTGAGGTCCCCAGCTGCTCACCGAGAGCTGCCCAGTGTCTATTCATTCCATCGCTTGCTTTCTGAGTTATGAGAAACTTGTTTGTGAACCCCCTAAGTGCATGTACAATAATCTAGGAACTGAACCCAGCTCCTCAGTATTAAGTATAAGTCCGCTAGAGTTGTAAGGGATACAGAGCAGAATTCTAATTCAGTTTATTTCCAGTAATACTGAAAATCACACTGTAAGGCAAGAAAACCCAGATAGATTTAGCGTTTGAGAAGCATAATAAGCTATTAACGGGTTTCTTAATTGCTCAATCTGCTGCATTTGCTCAGCAGACAATAAACGCTCTGTGGCCTGCGGCAGCAGCGCTCCGCTCCCTGAAAGAATATTCCTGATGGAATAGCTTGGCAGGACCCACTTCCTCGAGGACTCACGCATGAATAATGACTCGGCTTTCAGAACTGAAATGGGGACTCCAGAGTCGCAAGAGCGCAAGAAAGAAAGAAAAATTCAGATCTTTGTGCCTTCCTCCTCTTAAATTCAGCTCTGTGTCTCCCTGCCCCTTCTTTCTGTCTTCCTGCACCTGGGAAGACGTCAGCACCCCGGGCTCGCGGAGGGGGTGGGGCGACCCTGGGACTCACCGCGGCTGCCCCTACTGGGTTCACCTTCACGCACCCTGCACCCTGCACCGGAGGCCCCAAAGCCACTGTCTGCAGGGAAAGTCCTAGGTATTTTATTGGTAACGTCAGTCCTGAGGGGGGAAGAGGAAACAAAAGATACAAGTTTCATCCTGGCCGATTTTGTGATTTCTTACTTGTCCAAGTTTCTGTTTATTTTGTTTTGTTTTTCTTCCTCTCTTATAAGGCGAAGGAGATTTAGGCGCAGCACAAGCTTCGTCTAAATTGAGTCTTCTGCAAAGCCAAAGCTGAGCTGAACGTGACAGGCCTCCTCCTCTCCGCCTCAATGAACGCTGCCCGGGCTGGCCTCAGGGCTTTCTGTCCTCCAGCGCTGAGGTCTAATTTTGCCTCATCTCCCCTGGCTGGACCAGTCTCCAGTCTTGGTTGACTCACTGATGCATATTTTGATATTGGTTGAGTTTGTGTCCCAGAGTAGTTCTGCCTTAGAGTTACCTGTGAGTCTGACCGGTCACATTGATGCAGGAAATAAAAACTGATCTGGGGTGGGTGACCTCCAATAGGGAACCCCCAAAGGATATAGGGAAAACCGATCCCTAACCTGAAAATTCCCTGGGACGAATTCCTGTTCTCTAAAACCGAAGAATGAATTTTAGGAACAAACGGAGGTAATGAGCAGAACATATTTATTAGGGGAAAGAAAGCTCCTGTCTGAGAGACAGGAGGGGGTTCCCGAGGGGGTGTCCCACGGAAGCTGTCTCTTCCAGGGACTTTTATAGAGAAGACATGAGAACTCGCTTAGGTGGATATGGGGTGGGACAAAGACTACGGTCAACCAATGAGATTACAAGCACCATTGCTCAGGTAAAATTGATTAACAGCGGGATCCAATGGGAAGGCAGCAGGCAAGAGCACACCTATTGGGCTTGGGCTAGTGACTCTTTCCAGGCTCTTTCAAGGTGATGATACCTACTCAGAATATCAATCCCTGATGCCCATCCCTAGAGAAATATGTAGCTATATTTGTTTACTCTTGTCTTGAGATCTGGCCCACTGTGAGGAGCTCCTGTCTCTAGTTGGAAAGTCACCTTGTTTTCCATGTCATCCTTGAGGGCCTGGCCCTGTCTGTCTGCCTATAATTTCTAACTCAGCTGCCTACAACAACCTGAGAGCAGGGACATTGAGCCTGGCACCATACAACCCCACAGCAGTGCCCTCTCCTCTCCAGGGGCACAAATGTGTTCATGAGATAAGCCAGCAGTGGGAGGCTCCCCTGGAAACCGACCTGGTGGGGTCCCTCGGCCTTCTGTGCCCCAGGCAGCAAGTGGGCTATTCACCCCACGCTTCATCACTGCCCCGCACTGCCCCGGAGATCCCAGCTCCCCAGGGAAGGTACCCATCCGGGAGCGGCATCCGCCGGGCCCATCGAGGAGATCTTTCATTCTTAATACGGAATTTAAGTTCTTGTTTTTAGTGACGAGTGAGGAGGAGACGGCGAAGGGCTTTCTGTCACTTCCCCGGAAGTTAGGGCACCTAGGGTTATTGCAGAGGAGCGCCCTGAAAGTCAGGAGCCAAGGATCCGGCTCAAGGCCGGAACTATAGACCATAATTGAATGCAGATGTACTATAAATCCATGTTCTGCCCAGCCACAAATGACCAGCACCAGAGCCCTCGCAGCTGTGCGTGCGTGCGTGTGGGTTGGTCTGTCTCTGTCTCTGTCTCTGTCTCTGTCTCTCTCTCTCTCTCTCTCTCTCTCTCCCTCTCTATTTGTTAGTAGGTACTAAACCCTGGACACTCTACCACTGAGTTACATTCCCACCCCCTCTTCATTTTTCATTTTGAGAGGAAATTTCACTAACTTCCCCAGACTGGCCTCAAACTTATAACTCTCCTACCTCAGCCTCCCAAGTAGCTGAGATGACAGGTGTGTGTCCCTAACCACATCCGACACCCCAAAGCTTTCTAAAGAATGAACTCAGTTCCCAGTCCCACCCCACGCCTGCAAATCAGAAGCCCTGAGTCCAGGACAGGGATGTGGGAAGCCTCCCACGTGACAGTGGGGTAGACGCCTGAGTAGTTCTCTCCAGCTCATGGTTACAGAGCATTACTCAATTCTTCCTCTGGCCTCCTGGGACAGCCAGGAGCCGCTCTGGGGCAGACTACTGTCTCTGTGCCTGGTGCAGCATCCAGCACAGGGTGCCTTTGACTTCTTTATGCTAGAAGCACCGCTCTGCGAGTGAGACACCTAGAGCTTATGCCGTCATCCGCCACTGGAATGACCTCTGTTCAGACTGTTTCCGTGGT
>PVJA010038600.1:0-19673 GCA_004027025.1 Myocastor coypus
GCATAAAAAGTAAAGTGAGATTAGTACGCTGAGCTGTAAAAGGCTCAAGTCAATAGCTTCTGACATTGCCATTTCTGCTAATAACCTACTACTGTTATGGACCATTGGACTTTATATATAACTACATGACTTATAACTATAATCAACTAACTATATATAGATACATATACCTACACATGTATACATATAACATATATACTTGTTACACATATGTATATACACATACATAGATGCACACACATATATATAGTTTTACAATTATTGGCCTCGGTTACTTTTTTTATTATCTTGAAGAGAAATCTATCATGAACATTTTATATGATATAACAAATATTACTCAATTTCTTTGGCACTTTAGTATCTGAAAAGGAGCATTTCCTCTGTCATGGACTATTGAGAGAAAATTTAATGAGATGTACCAAAAATTTGTAATTTGCTAACCACAAGTAGCTTTAAAAAGACTTTAGAAGCTCTGCCTGTACATGCAGGTATAAGGGAAAACATAGCAGGAAGATCCCTTCAGCCCATGAGTCTAGACTAGCTTAAGGACTATAAGGAGGCTTGTTTTAAAAAAAAGCAAAGTATTTATAATTAAAAATGCAAAAAATAATAAAATTGTATTTTAAAAACATAATTTTCAGTCCAGAAAATGAAAAAAAAATTCTACAATATTTTGCAGGTACATAATTTAAAAAAATTTAAGTTAATAGCCTTGAGGAGTACCATGTTTCAAAAAAAATTTTTTTTTTTTCACTTTTGAAGTTGTCCAGACTGAACAAGAAATCACAAGGTTACTCTGAGGTCATCACGCTTGCGTTAGCAAGCTCTGCCAGTAGATGGCAGTACTGACAGTGCTAAGCCAAGCATTGGGCAGACCCACTGGGGGAAGGGGATCGTGCTGGGGAAACAGAGTGAATAGGGGTTTATTCGTGACCGTTTTATCTCTTTCCCACAGCCTTGTGTAGAGCCCAAATCAGAATAACTGATTTATACAAACTTCTAGAAAATTAGAAATGTAAGGTATCTTCATGATCTTGTTCTGTTAGTTAAACTTGTCCTACATTCCTTCCATTGAAGTTAGACAGAAACTACAAACTAAAAACAATGAGTTCACAGTGGAGATAGCTCAGTGGCATAAGTGCCTGACTGGCATGTGCAAGATGCCCAGTTTGATCCGCAGTACCTCAAAATAAATAAATAAATAAATAAATTAATTAATTAATTTAGTGATTTAATTCTACTAACATACTGAGGATACACTGCAGAAAGATAATTATACTGGTGCAGAAAGATAATTATGAGTGGTAAAAAAAAAAAACAGATTCATAGCTTCAAACTCAAAATTTGCTATATAGAATAGTATTGAAATCCTAAAATGAATATAATAGAAAATGTTTAGTTATTGCTCAATTTAGTCTAAAATTCAACTGCATATAATTCAGTTCTAGCAGAATCTTAAATAGCATGATATTTACGATCTACAATAGTTATCAAATAAATTTAACTAGCTATGAATATTCTTGTACTCATACATGAACCATTCTAAATATGTAATTTATGAATTGTATTGGTCAGCTGAAGACAGAAGTATTTCAGACTTTAAGAAAACGTGAGCTGAGGTTTACTGGGAAGATGGGTGAGAGGCCGGTGACAGCTGCTCTGAGGCCTGCCTTTGCCTGTGCTCTCGGGTCCTGTCTGGGACAGTCGGGGCACAGACGCTTGGGTTCCTTGCATGGTCTTTAACTTATGAGAAGTGGTAGGGAGAGTAAAGCATGGAGCACAAGAAAATGCTTTTGAGGAAAGAAATCTTAAGTATTTTCAAATTTATTGTGAACATAAAAATGTTACCTAGGACAAAATGGTAATTGTCTCTCATTTGCAATGTTTAGAAAAGTTGGAGGAAGAAAATATTTTTTTTTCAGCATCTGAAGAATAAACTTGTGTGAATGAAAGAGAGACGACGAATACCTGTCCCCATAGCCTGACTTCAAAGGAGATCAGAAGCAGACCAAGAAAAAAGGCAGGATCCAACCCAGAGAGGTAGCACGAAGCTGAGGCTGTTAAGTGGACTTGAATTGCAGCGAGGACAAAACTTCCTTCCCACAGTGTAGGAATCAGGGTGGACAACTGAACACCCAGACTCGTGAACATCCAGGTAGGAGCTCTTCACAGGGTGCGCCTCTCCACCTGCTTCCTAGTTCTGCTCTCACAGTGTCCAGGGACCAGACCTCCTGGCCGCTCTGTGTTCTCTCAGTATTGCAGTCCTTCTTCTGTCTGTGGCAATCTCACTCTTGAGGACTCTTTGACCTGGACCTCCTAAACTTCCACCTTGAAAATGAGGACATGGTTCATCTTTGATATAATAGGTCATTTTAGCCTTAGGTTTTCCTGATTGTCTTGAGTGTAAGTATCCTTGCTTTCTAAACCAATTTAATCTTATGCTTTGTGCCCCATTTAATCATATAAAGCATTTTTTGTCTTCTTTTTGTTTTGTTTTTGTTGTTTTGTTTGTTTTTTGGTTTTTTTTGAGACAAGGTCTCACTATGCAGTTCAGCCTGGCTTTGAGTTCACTTTTGTATCCCAGGTTGTCTTGAACACCTCAGCCTCCCAAGTGCTGGGATTACAGGTGTGTACCACCACGCCCAGATTTTTTGGTCTTTTGAGACAGAGTCATTACTATGTAGTTCAGGCTGGTCTTTAACTTGCTATGTAGCTCAAGTTGGCCTTGAACTCTAGGTGATCATCTTGCCTCAACCTACCAAGTGTTGGGATTACAGACATAAGCTTAAAGCACTCTGTTTTGATTGGAACTCTTAACAAATCCTTTCTGTCAGTGGTAATCCCTTAGAAATATTGTGTGTTTTATTGTTCAAAGGAAAAGACAATTTTGCTGATAACATGTTCATAGAATAATTACTATGTAATCATGATTGCAAAGTTATTAAATTAAATACATAATTATTATTAAGGGTCATTATAAATAACTAGTTAATTTGTGGGAATTATTATTTCAAGTAGATTACTATATCTCAAGGTCATTAATCTAAAAAAAGGATAACTGAGAACTGAGAAGGAGACAACAGTGGGGGAGCAATTGCTTAATAATTTAAACCTATGCACATAATGCCCCCTGATATCCTGCAGGGTTTTTTTTTCTTCTAATATATCTGAATTTTTTACTAATGTAAACAAATCTTACAGTGGATAGATTAAAAGATTAAGGGATTTTATGTTTTGCTTTTTTAAGAATTGGGAAAACCAGTCAGTGGGAGAAGTCTCTTTTTATTTTAGCTAGGGGTGACTGAGACCAGGTTGGCTCTAAACTATGGGATTCTTGTCTTTAGTGCTTTTTTGGGGGGAGAGTAGGGGCAAATTTGTTTCATTATAAATGACATTTATAAAAAGAGCTGTATGATGTCTGTGCATAATAAATGGTCAATAAAATTTATTTACTTTGCCATTGAGTTACACATGTCCTGAAGGAAATTCCCACTTACAACTATGAGCTAGGAAGTGGAATATTTATGTACCTTACAAGCCACTATCTGGGGAACGGTCCCATGACTCAGGGGGATCATAAATGGGAACCATGGAAATATTTTTGGTGTATGCCAGATAAGTGTATGTGTTTACAGCAGAATAAAAAGTTGGCTTATGGGAAGCTTTCTTGTCTACTAAAATTAAAATTCTATTGTATTTTATTGTTTAGCTATTTGTTTGTTTGTTTTGAGAGACTGGGCTTCAAACTCATGACCTTGCACTTGCCAGTCAAGCACTTGAGCTATCTCCCTGGCCTCTAAAATTCTATTGTAAATATTAATATTGGAGTGTTGTTTGAATCAGATCTCAGAAATGGTTAATTTTAAATATAAGAAAGTGCCGTTAAACATCCACTTTGATTTTTTGTAATATTTGACAAGAATTTTATCAAGTCATTAAATTTAAATGTCATTTTTAAATTAGTTAATAGCAAATTGTTAGGGTTTGCCAACTTAAGCTATTATTTTATGATGAAATATAGATGATAATTACTTAAATATTTATCTTCTTAGAAAAATATTTTGTATATTCAAAAGAAGGTTCAAGGAAATTATAGCATTGTAAATATAAAAGTAGAATTCACTAATATCTATATATTCTCCTAGCACTCAACTATTCTTCCTGGGAATAATTTAATTGCATTTTCCCCTTTGTACAGTAGATGTCACCAAAAGCAAAAGATGCCTGAATAACAGGCGCTCTCACTCATAGAAGAGTCTACATCTGTATTGCTTGAATCTACTTGTGGTAAAGGCCCAACAAGAAACAAAGGCTTTTTAATAGACTGTGTCATATAAATGCCATTATCTATTCAAACAATATTTCCTCTTCATATTCAAAAACTCTGAAAAGAAAATGTATTGTATTTGTTATAGTGGTTCTTTTTCACACTGTGAAATTTGCTTTGTGGAGTTAATATGTAGTCTGCAGGCTCTAAGCTCAAAGTTCCACAATTCATTACAGGTTAACTAGCTAATTTCTAGAAACGGGAGTTTCTCAAGTGGAAGGCATTACTTATAATGCCCACCCGATTGCACTATGTTCTGGATTATTGTTATTTTTGTTTTGAGCAGGATCAGAAGACTGTCACTATGCTTCCAATAATACCAGCATTATTGTGCTCAGACAGTACAATCTAATGGTCAGTTCGGATTGCTTTGGGAAGCATAAAGAGGGCACAAATTCTTGTGCTCTGCTTTCTCATCTCAAAACAAAACAAAACAAAACAAAACAAAACAAAACAAAAAAACCTTTCTGAGTCCCACCTTGCCCTGATGATTTGACCCCAGGACTAGAGCTGCAGTATATATCAATGCTTGTGCAAAGGAAGAAAGAACAGGGGCAAGAAAATCTAATCTCCCCAACCTTGGAAAGACAGGCATGGAAGAGATCAAACTTACTTCCTGCTGCCCTGAACCTTGTAGGAAAGGTGGCGCTATAAGCTGATGGTCTCTGTTACAAAACCACAGATCATAGTCATTTCTCCACTAGTTTGGGATTTAAAATTTTGTTCCTCTTCCTAGAATCATTAACTAAAGTGCCTCTGAGCTCCAGGCAAGTCATGTAAATGTCTGAATTGGTCTAGAGTCTGTATCCCACCATAAGATAACTCCCTAAGATATACTTTTAAAAGCATGCTGCTGATAGCACTCCACAGATTTAACACCAAGTCCTTGGCTTTTGACCTTACTTTAATTGACTTTGGCTTTCAAAAAAGAAAAGTTTTGTTTGATCTTACTATGTCTAATGAGATTCTTGCAGCAATTTCTACACATAATCATGTGTAACATTAAAAAGGAGGACAAGGAGTCTTCTCCTTTTAGTTTTACATTTTCTTCACTAAGAACTACAAGATTCTAATTAGAACAGTTCTGGTTATGGGTTTATTGCCTTTTAATTCTGATTCTGGGTTTATTGCTTGTACCTATGCCAGATCTTACTTTCTTCTTAATAGAATTCCAAAATAGTATCAAGTAGCTCAGTTAAAAATTCTGTCAAACTTGAACCGTCTGAGATGATAGCCCTGACCAAATGTTTAAATTCACAGCACACTTATAATCTAAGAACATTTTTTTTTTTTTTTTTGGTATTTCCTTAGAAGAGCCTTTTTTGAAAAGTAGTGCAGGGAAGACATGTAAAGAGAAAATAACCTAAGGACTGGTATTACATCAGCAGGATCTATTGGGTTTCTTTAATAATTCTATTCTTTCTAACACCTTCCACAAAAGGGCATTACAACTCTTTAAGTTACTGCAAACATACCTTAAAGAAAAGTTAGCCTTGCTACTGAAGCCATGAGACAAATCTTAAACTATTGGCACTATACTCTAAAGCACAATGGACATTGTATTTAAATTTAAAAAGGATACTATTTCACTGGGAGACAGAGCCAACAGATTTTTACCTCATATCCATATCTAATAGGTGGTATCTTACTGGCCAGGTTCTAAACAGAAGCAAAGGTTTTTAAAAATGCCAAAAGCCATGTTTTGCTCAAGAATACTATTATTCAAATACCACACAGGTTGTATGACAGCAGACTTGCTCCCCGGGCTTCAGAAGGCAAAATGCTAGGTTGGGAGTTTGGAACTGTCCAGCAAGTTGTTCCTCCCTGCTCGGGAGTCTGGCAGCCTGTGGTGGTGAGGGTCACGTGCCACCACTGTCTTCTCACAGCTGGATCCACTAGGCCGGCTTAGTTGTGTCCTTAAGATGCACGGCCGAGCAAGAACCCTTCCACAAAGCCACTGGATATCACAATGTTCTGTTTGATAAATTCTGTTGCTTCTTCAATCGCGTTGTTGATTTCAGGTGCTGCTTTATTTGCTCATTTCTTAAGTTGTCTTTTTGCTTTGTTTACATCTTTTTCAACTCTCTTCCAGTCGATCTGAACATAGCCACTGTGACTAGCAACCTGTAGGAGAAGAAAGCCACCTCCTACTGCTGTTGCTGCAAGTTTTCCAACTTTCTGGAATAAAAAATCCTGCACACCAGCCAGTCACGCCACCTATTACAATCTGGGTAGCTACTGAGTACTTTTCTACCATAGGTCCTGATCGGTGGCCAAACACTGGATTCCACCAGTGGTGTCTTCTCGCATACTCTGTTAAATCCAACACTTCGTAGGAGTCGTCATCTCTTTCATATTCTTGGGGAGGGGGGTTCTGGGACGCCATGATACCGCCGACGGCCCTCTAAGAACATTCTAAAGTAAGTTGCAAATTAAAATCTAACATTTAAATATCATGAATTATTACTACATTCTAGTAGAGACCTGATGGTTGCCACTATTACTTTTGCTTCTATAAACAACACATAACTAAACAGCATATGTACATGCAGTTTACAATTAAAAACTGGACACAGTGCTTGCCGTATTTCCACTTGAAAGTTATTTTCTTTTTTCAATATTCTCTTCTATTTTGACAGCTCTGTCATTTATTTGACAGTTCTATTCATTTAGTATTTATTACACATTGTTACGGAATCATAAAATTTATTTAATTTCTGCCCACTAGTACCCCATTAATCAATAAGCCTACGGACATGGACTTGCACAGGAAAATACAATGGGCTCCAGTCCTTTAACTGGGTCCTGTGCATCTCCCGCACGTAGCTAAGCCTTTCACTCTTCCAACCTGACTTTGTGGTTAGCCACTGTAAGCCAATCTTGTAAATTCTTATACGTTTGTATATTGTGCATTAAACCTGTTTCTCTAGTAAGTACTAACTGGTTTTATATTTATATTTATATTTCTTTTTTTCCCTGGAGTGATTATGGTATCATAGAATCAAAAGATAGCAATATGTATATGATTTTTGAATGCATAGCAAAATTGCTTCTAATTTTAAGTATTTTGCATATTTATATATATTATCAGTATAAAAAATTCCTGTATTTTCCATTTTGCACACTTGTTATGAGGCATGAGATTAGGGCATGGCAAAGAGGCTGGAGATAGGGTGTGACTTGACAGTCATGGAAAACTGTCAGGCCACAGCAGGATGCATCTTCAGAAAACCAAGATCGAAGATCTGACACAAAATGAAGATACAGAAGACCAGACTGTTGTACCGCTGCACTCCTGTCCTTATAGTGATCACCCTGTGTGCAGAAAATTCATTTCTCTTCAGAGTACTTCCTCATCTCTTATTTTGATTTTTAATTTTTTCTTTCATTTCACTCCAAAAATAAAATTTCACACTGACATAATAGGAGAATAATAGCAGTTAATACATTGTGCATTGCTGTCTTAAAAGTAGTTGCACTGAGTACGAGGTATGGATGGAAAAATTCTCTAAAGGATGTTAGCGCAAATCATGACTTTCAGAGAACTAAAAGAAATGAACAGTGTAACTATCTTATATTTCCCCCCCTTACCCTTCCTTCCTTTCCTCCTTACTCCTATCTGATTTCTTTTTTGTTTTGAATACTTTCTTCACATTTCACGATATCTGTTGCATATTTAGGCCCTTACAGACTCTTACAGTTTCTCATACCCCAGGGAGAAAAATACAGTGTTCACATATGAGTCTGATTTATTTCACTCATGAATGTGGTCTCAAGTTGCATTTATTTACCTATAAATGTCTCAATTTTATCCTTCATTATTACTGAGTAGTACTCTATTGTATAAAAAGATGATATGTCCTTTTAATGCCAGTGATGGGAATTTGTATTGCTACAAACAATAGGTGTAAAAATATCATGATGGTAAGATGTTTTTAATTCTTCTGAGAAAATGTCCTGACAGGAAATAGCCAGGTGAATGGGACCTTTAATTCTAGTCTTTTGAGGAATCTCTATAGTGGTTTCCATAGTGATTGCATCAGTCAACACTGTAACCAACAGTGGAAAAGGGTTCCTTTTCCCCCTTAATATTTATTATTTCCACCAGTATTTATTATTCATTGATATCTTGATGGCAGTCATTTTTATTTCTTCTTTTGAGTTCTTACACTAGGAAGACTACCATATTTGCATATGTAGGTCTAGTTTATTTCACTTATGAATATATGTTCAAGATGCATCCACTTATATATGAGGTCTTCTAGTTTATCATTCCTTATAGCTGAGTAATATTCCATTTTGTGAAAATACCACATCTTTTTCAACAATTCTTCAGATGATGGGCATTTTGGTTGTTTCTAAGATTTGGCTATCACAAATTGTGCTGCTATTAACATAGGTGCACCGATAACATTATGATATGATGTTTTCAGTACTTCAGGGAAAATTCCAAGTAGGGAGATAGCTGGATTGAATGGAATTTCCAGTTCTAGTTTTGTAAGGATCCTCCACACTGCTTTCCACAATGGTTGCACCAGTCTGTATTCCCACCAGCAGTGGAGAAGCGTTCCTTTTTCCCCATGGCCTCTCCAACATTTGTTGTTGTTTGATTTCTTTATGGTAGCCATTCTTTCTGGGGTGAGATGGTATCTAAGTGTTGTTTTGATTTGCATTTCATGAAGGGCTAGTGATGTGGAGCATTTCTTTATGTATTTATAAGCTTGTTGAATTTCTTTCTCTGAGAAGTGTGTATCCATCTCAGATGCACCACCTGGGCGTAGTTTTAGTCTTTGACACGTGGGAAGCCAGTTTTTCCAGCACCATTTATTAAGAGGCTATCTTTCTCCTAGTGAATATGTTTGATCACATTGTAAAGCTTCTTGAAGTAGAGTTTGATGATCTGGATTTCCACAGGATCTGCTGTGATCTCTCCCTGCCTCCACCTCTCTTTCTTAATTGCTTGAATTTGAACGCTTTCTGTTTTTTTTTTTTTTTTTTTTTTTTTTTTTTTTTTTTTTTTTTTTTTTTTTTTTTTTTTTTTTTTTTTTTTTTTTTTTTATGAATTTGGTTAAGGGCTCATCAATTGTATTTAATCTTCCAAAGAATAAACTCAACTCGTCGATTCTTTATATTGTTTTCTTAGCCTCAATTGCATTAATTTTTACTTCTATCTTTATAATTTTGTCCTTCATGAGAGCTTTGGGTTTATTTTGTTTTCTTTTGCCAGAAGTTTGAGGCTCAACATCAGGTTCTTTATATGAGTTCGTATTTCCCTGATGTGAGAATTCATTGTTATAAATTTCCCTCATAGGGCTGTTTCATTGCATCCCATAAGTTCCTGGATGCTGTGTCCACATTATCATTTGATTGCAGATACTATTTAATGTCTTTTTTAATTTCCTCTGTGACCCATTGGTTGCTCAGGAGGGTGCTGTTTAATTTTCATGTGTTTATGTAGGTTTTGTGTCTTCTTTTGCTTTCCAATTTCATTACACTATGGTAAGATAATATGCAGGGGATGATTTTAATCCTTCTGCATGTTTTATGGGTTAGTATGTGTTTCATTTTGGAGAATATCCTGTGAGGGGCTAAGAAGAGGGTGTATTAATTTTGTGTCTACTCTATCCCACTGTAAGAGCAGTGTACTAAAGACATCCATTGCAATTGTGTTTTAGTGTGTATTTGATTTTTTTTATGTCTGTTAACATTTCATGTGGTTGTATGCACCAGTTTTGGTGCATATATACTTATGATTATTATCTTTTCTTTTTGAAGCATTCCCTTAAAAAATATGGAGTGATCTTTGTCTCTTTTGATCAGTTTTAAATGAAACTTCACATTACCTGCAAATAGAATAACTACCCTGTTTATATTCTGGGGTCCTATGGCATGGCATTGCTTTAGTTATTTTCTACCCTTTGACTTTCACAGTATATACTTTTTTTGAGTTAAATATGTTTCTTGAATGCAGCATATTGTTGAATCTTGCTTCTTGATCAATCCAGCCAGTCAGTTTCTTTTGATTGAAAGGATGGGATGGTTTACATTGATAATTATAACTGACATGTATTGCCTATCTTTGTGCTTGTGGTCTCCATTACTCTTTTTAAACTTATCCTTCAGTTCATCCTGAAGAGCTGATGTAATGGCCATGAATTTCTTTAGTTGTTTTCCATCATGGAAGTATCTTATTTCTCTAATGATTTTGAAAGATATGTTTGTGGGCTATATCAATATGAGTTGAAAGTTGTTTTCTTTTAGGACTTCAAATTCCTCACACTAACCTCTCTTTGATTTGAAAGTTTGTGTTTAGAAGTCTGCTGTGATTCTGATAGGCTTGCCTTCATAGATGATGTTTCTTTTCTCTAGCCACATTTAATATTCTGGTTTTTTCTTGAATTTCTGAAAACTTGTTCATTATATGCCTAGTAAAGATTTATTTTGGTTGTGGCTATTTGTGGTTCTACATGCTTCATGTATTTATTGTCTAGTTCTTCATTCATTTTGGGAAGTTTACTTTTACTGCCATTATTTCTATAAAGAGTGTTTTTATGACATTTATACCATCTCCAGATTTCTCACTGAATTCAATCAGTCTTCTGCTGTTGCTCTTGGCTTTATCTTTTAGCTATTGGATTATTTGTGGTCTCTCGCTTTTTTAAGACGTCTTTCTTTTCATGGTCTAGCTATAGCCCTGTCTTCTAGATCAGATATTACACCCTCAATGCATTCAGGCTATGTGCACACTCCTTAATCTCTTGGATTTCTGTTTGGATCCATGTAATGAACTCCATTTCTTTTCTAGGTGGATGTTAATGTTTTCCATCACTTTCCTGAGCTCCTCTATTTTTTAAAACCTGTGTCTGTATTAATGCCTTTCATTTTGATCATCATTTCTTTTTATACCTTAAAGATTATTTTTTCTGTAGCCTCTTTCATTTATATTTTTTACTTCTGCTACTATCATTTCAAAAAATTTCAGTGGCTGGCTTCCAATTTCCTCTATTTCACTGTGCTCTGGACTTGTGCTGGCTGGACTGGGGAGTCTAAGGTTGTACTTTGCTTTTGCATCTTGTCATTTTCTATTTTCTTTTTATTTTACTTTTTTTCTGTATTGATGCTTATATATTTCTTATGGTATATAGGTTTAGCCCTGCTATCAAGACTTCCCTAAGAATGTCTATTCCTTAACTTCTAGATGTAGATGGTTCTTGGTCTTAGTGTTTATGACAATAATCTACCTTCCTGATGTATTGAGGATGAGAAGCTACTATCTGGCTCAGCATCTAGTTCTTTGGTTCAGGATATGGTCATGACTATGACCCCATTGAATGATGTTTTCATACAATGGAGAAAAGCTTACAACAGGTATGACACCCTAGCTAAATTAATAGTATTAGTAATAACAGTAATCTCAAGCACATTTGATGGTAACTTTATCTAACTATTAATCTGATATTTTTAAACTGTTTATTATTATTATTGTTATTGTTATTGTTATTATTATTATTATTATTAATCTAATGCCTTTAATTCGTACTTTTTTGTTTGGATGATAATACTTTTATAATTCACAATGGTATATTACTGATTCAATCCCTGGTCCCTCATGCTGTGCTAGCCCTGCCCCTAGGGCATTCCACAAGCGAATGAGTCCAGGCATGGTGGCACAAACTTGTAATCCCAGGGAGGCTGAAAACAAGAGTATCACTAAGAGTCCAAGCTGCATAGTGAAATCCTGTACCAAACACATAAATGAAAAAAGAAAGAAACTAATACGAAAATGTCTGCACTTATATACATAAAACTAATACAAATAGATACATACTGATATACAAAAGATCAAACCTAATTATACTCAATAAACTATACATGTATATACGTCCACGAATACACACAGAAGACCGTCCTGCTGTTGACTCCAGTAAGCATCCCCAAGCAGATTGTCAGTGCGGCCATCTACAGAGCTCCATATACAGGACCCTTTGCATCGTCCAAGACTGTGTGGTGGGTCGCAGCCGCTCTCTCTCTGTCTTGGTCATGGAGTCCCAGCCCCTACAGAGGTTCTGTGCTCCCTCCCAGGAGCTGCTGCCCAGTCCCCAGGCTCCACACTACCACAGCCTCTAACTGTTCCACAGCAATTTCCCCAATCTTCTGCCAGTCTGTATCTCAGCAATACCCAAGGCTCCGGAAGGAGTTGGGCTTCCACAGATCCTGCATTCTGTGCTTTTTCTCTACCTGGTGCTCCTGCAAGCCATTTGCCTTGGCTCTCCAGACTTCACTCTGGCTTTAGCCTCCAGTATATCGAGCATGGCACGGTGGGAAGAGGAACTGGATAATTTGCACTTTTAGCAGGAGTAAATTTTATACTTATACAACAAAATCCATCATATACCAAGAATTCGTATGAGATAATTTTCCTCTTAGTGTAGTGATTTTACTCTGCTGCAGGGGTGGAAGGGTTGGAAGGATAGGAGATAAGATAAAGAGACGAATGAGGCCAAGTATAGTAGGAGCAGGCTGGAAGACAAAGAATGATCACTAAAGTTTTGGGAGACTGAAGGACATAGATGCAAAGAATGGGCGAGAGAGCAGAGGAGTACTGAAGTGAACCTGAAAGAGAAAGACTATTTTTGTTCACATGACAGCATCATAAAATTAAACTGATAGTTGAGGGAAGAGAGAAAGATTAGTAGAAGAAACAAAAACTGTAAGAAACCTGAGTCATGAAGAGGAAAGAGAAAAAAATATAACCATAATAAAACAAAACAAAAAAGAAACAACTCGAACAAATAGAGAAAAATAAAAATAAAATTCTTCTGGTGCATATAATCTTTTGGTGGGTGCAAGTTGAATGCCAGCACTGCATTGTGTATTGCAGTCAACTTTGTTCTGGGATTTATGCTGGTGCATGGGGCTGACATTGGCCTCTCAGTGGCGGCTGGGACTGCTCTTAGGTTGCTGGAGTTCTCCCTGAGCCTTCTGATAAAGAAAAAAAAAGGCATCCCCAGCTGTGTGCTCCACTCCTCTGTGGGCTGAAGCACAGTGCTCTTCACCTACCTCACCAACGGCGGGCTCTTGTCGCTGTTGCTTCGGATGTTTCCACTGAGCAGGTCCCACCTGTCATGAGCACTCCCACAGGGGCCTCGCTGGGTTGCTGATTCCACCTGGGCTAGGTGTGGATGACTTTTTATTTCTAAATAAATGCTAAACTTAGAAGTTCTTGAATTGCCCATCCAATCATTTGATTAGGACAAAAGCCTGGAACAACTGGGCGCTCTAGTATCGAACAACTGTTTGGTGTAATATGCTTTCCAAATTTATTTTCATGTTTCATTAATTTTTCAGTATGTTTGCTTACCAATTTTTCCTAATACTGTATGTGCTCTAATGCTTTTCTTTAGAATTTTGTGTATTTTCCTGAAAACATTTCATTACTATTTCTCATTTTGCTTTAGATGTTGTCTCAATTACTCTTCTCTCATTGCTGGGACAAATACCTGACAACCGAAATGAAGGAAGGAAAGGGTTTTGTTTTGTTTTGTTTTGTTTTGTCTTTTTCAGACAGAGTCTCACTATGCAGTTCAGGCTGGCCTTGAGCTCACTTTTGTAGCCCAGGCTGGTCTGGAACTCACACTGATCCTCCTGCCTCAGCCTCCCAAGTGCTGGGATTAGAGGCATGAACCACCACACCTGGCTAAGGAAAGGTTTATTTAGCTTACAGTTACTGGAGGTTTCAGTCCATACGTGACTGCCTATAAGGCAGAGTTGCACAGGGCAGAGAACATCAGTTCATGGTGGTGGCAAAGAACAAGACGAGCCAAGAGAAGAGTAGCAGCAACATCAGCAACAGAGAGGAAATATGTCTCTCTGTCTCTCTTATATTCAGGCTCTTTGCCCCGGGATGAGGGAAGTATACGCGCCCATAATCCCAGCAGTACTAAAACCCAACATTCTAGCCTTGGATCACCCATAATCCCAGTGGATCATGAGTTAATCACAAACTCTAGAAGTCCCTGCCCAATGACTGCATGAGACTTTGGGGGCATAGCTAGACATAAACCATAACAAGTGTGATATTTTATTATAAAGAAAAGATAAGTTAATGCATAGAAGAATATGTTTATCACTTTTGTTGTTGTTGTATCACTTCTCCTGTTGATCAAGACTTCATCAAGAGGTACCTAAGTCCAGCTATCTCCAAAGTCTTCAGTTAATTAATTTGTATAATTCATCACGACAGTCAAGCTGTGGGTAACTTTCCTATTTAGTTATTAATACATTGGCTTTGTAGGTATGATGTGATAAAATTTAAATTTAATAGTTCTCATTCATTTTCAGCATTTCAATTATACTGTTATTTACTCTTTTAGCTGATATCACTGGGAATAACTGAAAATAAAATATATCTTAATAATTGGGAATACAATAAAATTTATCAGAGAGGGAGAGAGAGAAGGAAGGAGGAAACGAGAGAGGGAGAGAGGGAGAGAGGAAGAGAAGAAGAGAAGTATTATAATTCAGCATGAACAATGAATCTAAAAGTATATCTTGACTTAATATAATATAATATGTTCTTTGTTCTGTTATTGTGGCTTTCAGTTTGCAAATATGACAATAAACTTTATCATGTCTTATATGATAAATGAATCTACAGTTGGAAAAAATAAAAGGATGGAACCAAGGAATGAAATAATTGAATTGTGTATGTATCAATTTCCTACAGCGAATTCCATCATGTACTACAAACAAGCACCAATCAAAATTTTTTAAAAATAGAGTGCTTCCTGTGTGTGGGAATTACACACTATAATTTCTTCCCTTTTGCAACATAACTTACTATTTAACTTTACATACTAAGAAACCAATTCCAAATTTTTCCCTAACTTACTATTTAACTTTACATACTAAGAAACCAATTCCAAATTTTTCCCTGAGGTGACTAAACTAAACATTGTTTTAAGAAGCAGTTTGTTTTTAACCAAACAACTGAGTACTATCTAATTAGTTGTTAAAATATTAACATTTGCTTTCATGTTAATTTGCTCTCTTTTTTCAAAAACGAACTGAAACCACATGATTTGTCAATTTGTACAGACACAGGTGGTCTTAGAATATTCTTTTTTAAGACGCTCCAGTGGCGCAATCGGTTAGCGCGTGGTACTTATAGAATATTCTTTTTGATGGGAGAATGTATTTTTTCTTTATGTAATAATCTGATAAGAAAAGATCTTATCAACTTTATAAGTATGAAATGCTTCTACTATTCTATTCAGAATTCAGTTCAGGAAATATTCTATGCAAAGAAAGAGTTATGTTTTGTTTAGTGTTTGCAAACTACCCTCCAATATCACTATTTGAGTTTTAATATTATTATTATCACATATTTAAGAGAGTAAAATAGGCTGAATATTTGGGCAGGTCTTCTTTATACTTGCCAGATATGATATTTTCTGTTTGATCTCCCTTGTAACATTTATTGAACTCCAAATAAAGAGATAAAGGAATGCAAGCATGGATTATGTACTTTATAAAGTCACCTACAAATCAACACCTACAAAAAGCAAAGCACAACTTAATAGAAAGATGGGGAGGACTCATTGCACTTCCCATTAGCCCCTCTGCCCACTATTAGGACCACTGCCTAGTTCACATTAGGCCATTCATGATTTATTGTAAGCTTGAGACTTCATGAGAGAGTACTCATTGACATGGTCATTATAAGCTATTATTGCTCATTTCTAGAGTTCAAATGAGCCCCTTACCCATTAATTCCTAAGAATGAGCACCAGAAGAGAAAGATAATTTGCAAAAAGAAAAAAAAAACCCTCCACATTATTTTTTCCCCACTGAATTAGAACATAAAAAGGGAAAATCCAAAAGAAACTGAAATTTATAATGTTCATAATTGTTGCTCAGACCATGAACATTTTGTACTCAAAATGGTAACCAAATTTCAGGGTCAGAAGATGTCCTAAGAACCCTCTTCTCAAGGTACACCAGTTTCAGAGACTTGTGAGAAAAATAAATGAGATCTACCTAAGGAAACTCTGTAAAGGTCTGTGGAAGGATCTAGAAACAGGGAGAGACGACATAAATGATGTGGAATAGGACAGGAAGCCACTGGGAGCAGAAGACATGGGTTTTCAGGCCACAGTCTATGACCTACTAACCACTAAAGGTGGACACAGCTCTTTTTTCCCTATCTGCACTTAGTAATGTCACCCTATTCTCTACTTCTATTTCAAGGACCAGTTGCACTGTGATAGTAGGGTGGACATCAGGATGTCTCCAAGAGTTAGAATGACCAATAACCCGTACTCTATGATCAGGAACCCCCAAACAGGAGTCCTTGTTCATGACTCAAAGGAAGGGCAACAATCCCTTGCCCACATGAGAAAAGCCAGGAAAATTAGTTTCATTTTTGGTTTACAATCTACTTTGATCATCAGAGCTGTGACTCCTTTTGTTTCTCTAGCAAAAGGCTTTTTATTACAAACATTTTCAAGCATTTTTAATTTAAACCTTAATTTTTATTGGTGAATATTTTCAATACATAATGATTACATTCCTTGTGGAAAGTTTGGAACTATAAATCATCTGAATTCTTAACACTGCCTAATATATTTGCCTATACTTTTCACCAATGTATAGTAAAATCCTTTTTTTTTTTTTTTTTTTTTTTCTCTGTGGTGAAGAAAATGGGGGTCTCCATTCTGTTTTGTGGGGAGGAACCTCTTTGGATTCCACCTGGTCACATGCCAATTTTGTATTTGTATTTTGAAGTGAACAAAAGTGTCTTTGGCTGATATGTAACAAGTGCAGAAGTTTCAAGCATCTAGAGACCAGTTTCAGTATAGTTTATGCCAGAAATCTTAGTTTAAAAAACAACTTTGTAATGAGTCTCTAACATTTATTTCCCTTGTTTTATTAGTGATACGAAAGTATTGCAAAATAGATGATTCACAGCCTCATGGAACTGTTGAACCCTCCAAAATGTCACACAGAAAAAATGTTCAGTGTTAAGGGTGAGGTGACAGATGTTTTATGCTGGCAACTTTACTTGGTTATGAAATGGTGTTTTGTTTTGTGAATAAAACTTGCATCTTGCCAACTTTCAGTTCTTATAAATAGCATAATTCCAACATTTTTTTCAAAAACTGAAATAATTTTTATTCTTGAACTCATTGTACAGCAATTGGTAACATCTGAAAAATTCCTGGTGAATAATTCTACATACTGTTTCATCCTAGTAATACTTTAACTTCATTGAAAATAAAGTGTGTATTATCTTTTTAGTTTTGGGGAATGTTTTTGGTTTATGTCTTGTACTGGGTAACTAATTTGAATATATGCAGTGAAATAACTATCGTTATTCTATAATTTAATTATAAATTTTTAGGTTTTCAATATAATAAAAAATTTAATTCTGAATACAGGTAAATTATGACAATTTTCTTCTAAGTTTTATTAGAGAAAAATTCAAGAAGAAACTCAATATTTTATTTCTTTAACAGTTATACATTTAGCTTCTCATAACTGTAATAAATATACTTTTTAACTTAGAGTACTTTTCCCAGGAACATTGTCCAGAGTAAGCAATTCTTTTTTGGTTGTTAGGTCGATTATAGCGTTTTACTCTGAGCACTAATCTTTTCTTGTATACACTTCATGTTGCTTCCAGTAATTCAACAAGATTCAGTGCAAGCATATTTTCCATACTTAGAACAAGAATCTTGTTCCGCTTTGGTTAACTGCTTCTGTATGAAAATTTCATCATTTTCTCCTGTTTTCACTAGCCTTCTAGGTTATTGTCCAGAACTACAAGTAGGAGGAAAAGTATCTATATGGCCAGTTGCAACCAGAACCTTTTCTGTCCTTCTTTTCATGGGTCATTGCACTGTAGTCTCAAATTCTCCTTCAAAAATCCACTTTATATCTTCTTCAAAGATTTCCTTCTTTGTGACAATTTTATGCCAGCTTCACTGGGTCATGGGGTGTCTTGTTCACTAATTAAACATTATTTCTGTGTGTGTGTGCGTGTGTGTGTGTGTGTGTGTGCGCGTGCACATGCACACGCACATACATGTGTGTTTCTGGCAGAGCCTCGCATCTGAGTTGGTGGATTGAGTAAATTTAATTACCAACAAGTAGCGAACATCATTTAGTATATATAAAGCCTGAATAGAACAGAAAGGTGAAGGAAGTGCGAATTAATTCTTGACCTGGGCTGCTTAAAATGAAGTAGATCTACTACTCCCAGAGCTCCGCTGGCCTTCTGTTTTTCAGGTTCTTGAAACACCAGTGGTAGCCTCTCCTGGGACTCTAGATTATGGAATGTTTCAGCCTCTGTGACTGTGTGTATGTTTTTTTATGCATGTTTTTTAATGCATGCATGTATGTATATGTCTTTAAATGTATTTTTATATCTTGGATTTTGTGGTATTTCTCTAGAGGACCTGATCGATATTACCTAATCCTGGTCATATAATAACAGTTTATCTACCATGGGACCAATTTCTCTTGATTCTGAGGGCGCAGGTTCTTTATGAGTGTTATTGGTTGACCTGGAACGATCTCACTTTTTTTTTCAATTTTTTTATTGTTCAAATTTAGCAATGGTTATATTACATATTTTCATCATCAGATCAGTTTAGATTAATACATATAGCTGTATAAGATTGATCAAACAGTTAAATATTAACCTTTCTAAATCCACATTACTTTTTTTTTCCCCCTTCTTTTCTTTGAAAGTTGACATATTGCATATTGTCCTCACAATCATTCTACAGAGTGCCGTGTGTGGGCATGACCCACCTCCCTATTGATGTTGCATAGAAAAAAGAAAGAAAAAAAAAAAGGAAAGAATATACTTCTCTTTGGACTAAGAGGAAGCAGATACATACACAGTCAAAGGTTTTGCAATTGCAGTGTGCCACCAGTGAAGCTTGTGATGTTGGAGGCTATTGAATCTAAGTCTCCTAAAGCTCATCTCACCAATCTAGCTCTGCGTTCCATGCATTGTAATTATAGTTGGTCTAATCTTTATAATTTCCTCCCGCCTTCGGGCTTTGGATTTCGTTTGTTCTTCCGCTTCTAGTCGGTTTAAGTGTTGTGTAAGATTGTTTATTTGTTCCCGTTCTATTCTCTTAATGTGTGAGTTCAGAGCTATGAATTTCCCTCTGAGAACTGCTTTCATTGCATCCCACAAATTCCGGTAGGTTGTGTTTGAATTTTCATTAAATTGTAGATACTGTTTTATTTCTTCTTTAATTTGATCTGTGACCCATTGGTTGTTGAGAAGAGTGCTGTTTAGTTTCCATGTAGTCCTGGAATTCCTATGGTT
>PVJA010038601.1:0-19671 GCA_004027025.1 Myocastor coypus
TTTTTTTTTTTTTTTTTTTTTTTTTGTGGGATCAGGGTTCAAACTCACAACCTTGCACTTGCCAGGCAGCCCCTTGTGCCACAGAGCTATCTCCCCAGCCCCAGTTATTTCATTACAGTCATGGAAACAGAATTTAAAATGGGGTAAACTTCATGCTGCTTCCATACAAATAAAAAATGAGCTGTTTTTCTTAAGAGTTCATGGCATGCTGACATTCCCACACTACCAACCACTTTGGTATCTTTCTCTCAGTAGAGGTAGGGACTCTGATCCTAGTGGCTACCCCATACTGCCCTTGAGACCTGGCTGCCAGTTCTCACCTCTCGCTTGGCTTTCAAGAGAAACATTTCATCAGTGTGCTGGAAGGCTTCTTTGAGGGCTTTTGCAGGGTCTGTAAGCAGCTTTGGCTGGTGGGCGGCATTGACGTGCAAGTGGACGGCAGCATACCTTGCAGCATCCACGCCTCCATGACCATCAAACACAGCAAAGTAGGCACGGTCCACAGGGTCCTGGTGAGAAGCACAGAGTGGGTCACAGCTTTGCTGGCCTTGTACCTGACTGAGGCTGGGACTCCTGCCAGCTTTTCTCATCTAGGGGACAGGTATGGCACAGTGCTACAGTTTCAATGTTTGTCCCTGAGAATTCATGTGTTGGAAACTTAATCCCCAAATTCTTAATGTTCTTGGTATCTAGAGGTAGGACTTTTGAAAGATAATGGATTAATCCATTCATGGATTAATGGATTAACAGGTTACTGAGAGAATGGCTTTGTTATAAAAGTGAGCTCTCTCTGGCTGTTTGCCATTCTGTTTTGCCATGGGATGCTCTGCACTGCCTCTGGACTCCGCAGAATCCCTTCCTCAAAAAGGCTGTCCCCGGATGCAGCTCCTTGACCTGAGACCTCCCAGTCTCCAGAACTGTAAGAGATACATTTATTCTTTACAAATTATCCTATCTCAGGTATTCTGTTAGATAACAGAAAACAGACCAAGACAGGTAGGGCTTGGAAGAACTGGCATACTCCTTGCCATCAGACAGGCCAACCTGGTCCAAGTACCTAGGAACCAGGAAATTTGGAAAAGGAAACCCCGTGGAGCCTTGCTGTCACCATCTGTTCTGGGCTGCTCCCAGCCTAAAATGGAGTAAGAGAGACCAGGTGGCCCTTGGTGGTGTAGGCTGGCAGGGCTCAGCAATAAGCCTGAGGTGACTCTGGCACAGGGCTGGCCTCTTAATAGACATATGCCCACTGTTGCCTTTTCTCAGCCCTTCCCTAGGAAAGTAGTAGGGTGCCTGGCATCCTGACCCAAAGGTGCTGATACAAGGAATTAGACCTCTTGGGTGCCCCTGAAAAGTGCTTTGGGCATTATGTAGCACCTCAGCCTTGAGACAGCAGCTGAGACATCTCTCCTGTCTCGGCTTTGGTTGGCAGCTCTTCCTAGGCTCTACCATCTGCTTTGGCCTGGGGACCCTGTCAGTAAAATACTCACAGACAAGCCAAAGAGCAGGTTGAAGGCAGGAAGGGACACATGCCGGTCCTCCATCTTGCGGCGAGTATTCCGGATGGCGTGGATAGAAACCACCCACTCCCTCTGTGGGGTCTGGGCAGTAACTGGCACCTGCTTCTGCCACTGGCCACTGACTTTCCAGAGCTGGTTAAAGAAACTCCGTGCCAGTCCTGTGCTGTCCAGCACTGAGGGTATGACAGGAGAATTGTTAGATTAGCACAAACTATACCAGCTGAGGGATCACTGGCTGCCCTGTGCCCCCCTCCTCTGGTCTCACTTGATTTGCTAGATAGACCCCAGCCCCCACCAGCCTGCATGGGCCTCACCAACCCATCACCTGCCAGGGTACACTCAGCACACCAACCTATTAAACTATGTATGACAACCCATTGTTAGCAAACAGAAGTGTCTGGTTTGACAGTAAGTATTGAGAAGTTTCCCACTCCACGATGGGGCAGTTCCACTCATAGGAACCCACCATAAGGAAATGCAAAAATTTTCTACAAAGTATAGCATCCTTTATAATTATTCATTACTCAGAACCTATACATATGCAGGGACAGAGGAATGATGAGAAAAAGTCTTATCTATTCTCTGTGAAGAACTAAGCTGCTATTAAAAATGACTTTCACAACTAAACATGCAACTACCATACTTGCACCTATCCTGGGCACCCATCCAGGAAAAGTGAAGACTTTACACACAGTAACTTGCAGAGGAATGTTTCTGGTAGCTTTCTCTATGGTAGCTAAAATCTGGAATCAGCCTAGATGTCCTCTAACATGTACATGATTATTTTTATTTATATTTTTGTGCTAGGAATCAAACTAAGGACCTTGTGCTTGCCAGGCAGGTGTTTATGTCACTGAGCTATCTCCCCAGCCCCTGAATTTTTTTTTTTTTTTTTTTAATGTATTTGGTTGTTTAGGGCTAGCCAAATAGCTCAGCAAATTAAAGTGCCTGCAAGCAGGCACAAGGCCCAAGCCAGCCCTGCCTCCACTTAGTGCTCAGATGGCAACTGAGACTGGGTATGGTGGTTTGTGGCTGTAATCCCAGTTCTTGGGAGGCTGTGAACAGGTGGATTACTACAAGTCTGATCTAATAGTAAGACTCTGAACACCCTGTAGACCTTTCCTTAAAAATACAAAAAGAAAAACTGTATTTGATTGTTACAGGGTCTCACTAAGCAGCTTGGACTTGTGGTGATACCCCTGCTTTCAGCCTCCCCAGAGCTGGGATTACAGCCTGCCCTGGGGGCAGAGCTGGCACAGCACGTGGTACCAGGGACCGAACTGCAGTTCCCACACTTGTCTAAAAAAGAACTTTAGTCCACTGAGCTATCCTGCTGGCTCCAGCACCTCCACCCCCTCCCCCTTTTCTTTTTTTGAGACAGGGTCTCACTGTGCAGTTCAGGCTGGCCTTCAGCTTGCTTTTGTAGTCCAGGCTGGTCTCAAACTCACATTGATCCTCCTGCCTCAGCCTCCCAAGTGCTGGGATTACAGGCATGTGCCACCATGCCCAGCTAGCCCCTGAATTTTTAATGCATGCAACAACCTGAGTTAGTTTCTAGAGAGTTAACACTGAGTGAAAAAAGCTAGTCAAAGTTATATATTGGGTGATCTGTTTATATGCATTCTTGAAACGCCAGAATTCTATAAATGCATATTAGCAATCTGCAGTAGCTACGAATCTTGGTACATGAGGCCAGGGAAAGTGGCCATTAGAGGGTAACACTAAGAACCCTTGTGGTGAGTATAAGATCCAGCTTGTGATACTTTATTATAGTTTTGCAAGATGTTATCCCTTAAACTGATCTGATGATGAAAATATGTAATATAACCATTGTTAAATTTAAACAATAAAAATATGGATAGAAGAAAAAAAAAAAAAGATGTTATCCCTGAGTGAAACTGAGTGAATTGTACATGGGATTTCTCTACATTGTTTCTCTGCAAAGTTAGATGGGAAGATATGATTATCTCAAAACAGAATGTTTAATACTGCTGGGTGTGGTGACATATGTGTAATTCCAGAACTTGGGAGGCTAAGGCAGGAGGACTGCCATGAATTCAAGACCAGCCTGGGATATATAGTGAACTCAAGGCCAGCCTTTACTACACAGTAAGACCCTCTCTCTCTTAAAAAAAGTGTATACATAAAACAAAAAGTTTAATTAAAAAGACCAAAACACAAAACAGAAATAAATTTTCATACAGTTTACTAGCAAGTAAACCCTTTATGTACTGATCTCACATAAGAAAAAATATATAAAATTACATAAAGAAGTGCATCACAAATAATGGAAAAATCACATGGACCCATAAAAAAGGGGGAAGAAATAGTATTATGACCAAAACATTAGCAGTGGGTATTTGTAGTGGCTTGTTCTAGGGGTGATTTTTTTCCTTATACATATTTTTAAATAATTACCCAATTTTCCATTAAAATATTTGCCCAAATGTGATGGCTTTAAAGTCCATTCATGAGCTTTCTGACACTTCTCCTTTCAGGAGGCAGAGCCAGCTCCCTCCCAAACATCTTACTGAGCTGCATCTGGTGGTGGAATAAAGTGCATGGGACCATGTGTAGCTGTGTGACTGAATCATTCTGAAAGTGACAAATCCCTTCCCTGTTGCTCCTATATTATGACAGCATGAGACCCTGGGCTGCTCCCAAATTTCAGACCCATGGAAATTGTGGGAAGACCCATAGAAAATGCTTGCTGTTTTTAAGCCACTGAATCTGGGGCTTTCTTATGCAGCAATAAATAATGCACCCTACACCTTATCTCAAAAAAAAGACAATAAATAAATAAAGTAAGTAAGTAAGTCCCAGTGAAGTTAGTACAAGTATCAGTGGTAGATACAGGGGAGTCTGGGCTTACACCTAAGAGAGGAGTTCCAGGGCCAGCCAGATAGCTCAGTGGATTAAAGCACTTACTTAGGCAGATGCAGGGACCAGGGTTGATCTCTGGCATCCTGTGCCAGCCCCACCCTTGGGGTGTGCTGAGACAGCAACTGAAACTGGGCATGGTGGAAAGTGACTATAATCCCAGCACTTGGGAGGCTGAAAACAGGAGAGTTACTACAAGTCTTATCTATGTAGTAAGACCCTGTACTAAATATATATGAGTCCAGATCAAGTACTAAAAACTGGGTAGAGTCCCTGAGCTGCAGGGCACACACAAAGGACATGGGAAATTGGGAGACAAAAGCACTCCTGGCAGAACAGGAGAAAAGCAGAGGCTAGAGAAGGCTACAGAGGGAGAACCAGGAGCCTGTGAGTGGAGGATTCTATGCCCAGGCAGGGGTGTGGGTGTCTATACTTGGCTGCTGCCACCACACCAAGGACACAGACCTATTCAATCCTTTGGCAAGAACTGTGGGGCAGCAGAGCCAGGTTAAGGGTCTAAGGGTGGAGAAGTTGGGGCCAAATGCAGGAGAGCCCAGCTCAGTGATGGCTGCTCCCCATCATAGAATATCTCTTTTTGCCAGTCCTCCTGTGCTACCTCCCGCCCTCTCTGGTTCCCTTTTATCCCCAGAAACTGCTGCTGCTTATCGGGCCTGAAGCCCTGACCAGATCCTGTTGCCTTTTCCCTTCTTGCCTTAGGTTGTACTGCTATTTCCATCCTTGTGTTTGAACTTGAATCTTGCCCAAGCCAAGGGCAAGGACAAAAGAAGAGGATCCTGATGCCTTGGAGGGCTGCAGTCCCCATGCCCTTGGCAACTGCTCCATAGATTTTGTTTTCCTAGCGATCAGTAGGGAGGGGCTAGCTAGTAGGCACAGAGATGTTTCCATCACATCTCTGTCCTTTGGCAGTAGAGATTCCAGAGCCTGCCTGCCTTGAAGTGGTTTTGCAAAGGTGGCCTGGGAAGCTACAGTTTGCTAGGAGTGATCCATGCCATTAGCCTAGACTGGCATGGTGCAGCTCTGGAACAGATAGGGCAGGCCCTGATTTCCTTCTGGCTGGGCCCCCTGCCTCCTTCACCAGCAAGATGTAGGGCTCAGCAAGGCGCACCAGTTCTTCTTTCTATCAGCAGCTGGCGCTGTCTTCTGCCTGACCAGGCTGAGAACTAAGCCAGGGTAGGGTGGGGGTAGAGGGTGTGTGTACTCCTTTAGTGGCAGCTGCCACCAGGCGGATGCCTGCTGGTCTTGCAGAGAACAATGGCTGCCTGTTAGCGAGGACAAGTGTCTCCCAGACAGGAAGACAAGGCTGTGCACGGATGGAAGGCAGGCAGGGAGCCAGGGAAAAGGGGACCAGAAAAAGGAGGGAAGCCGCCTGGCAGGCACTGTTGTTACAGGCTTTGTGTTGTTTGCTGTTTTCTTCCCCCTCGCTCCTTGCTGTTCCCTCCATATCTGCACTAATGCTGAATTTAAAGTGACACAGACAGAAAGGAAATGACAAAGGGAAATTCACTTCCCACTGCCCAGATAGCTACACAGAGGCAAAACTCCAGCTGGAAAACAAGCCACAGCACAGCTACCTTTTGGGACCTCCCTATGGCCTGTCACTTTGTCTCATGCCTGACCAAGGAGTTAAGACGCCTGGCTCCTTGGGTCTAACATGAATCAACACTTTGGTAAAAAGCAGTCACAAAAAATTATTTAAAAAGAGAAAGAAAATCATGCAGTTAAATAAGAACCCATTTGGGGAGGTGGGTAGTACAGAACTGAATTCAGGGCCTTTGTATCCCTTTCCTAAGATACTATTATTATTTATTAAAATTTATTTATTTGTTTGTTTATTTATTTATTTATATTATGGCCAGCTCAGCCTGCCTGGCAGGTGGGGCTGGTGTAGTATGTGGTGCCGGGATAGAAATGCGGTACCTGCCATCACCTAAGCTTGCCTAAGCAGGTGCTTTAGACCACTGAGCTATCTTGCCGGCCCTAAAATTTTATTATTTTGAGACAGGGTCTTGCTAAGCTGCTCTGCCCGGCCTTTAACTCATGATCTTCCTGCCTCAGCCTCCCAAGTAGCTAGGATTATGGGTATGTGCTGCTACCTTGGATGCGAGCCTGGAATTTTCATGAGCAAGCTGTCAAACAGTTCTGCAGGCCTCTCAGTGATTACTCCATTTTTGGCCCCTTGGATCATGCAATGCTGTTTTAGGGGCCTGGCCCCAGCGATGGCTATTCCTAATTGGGCTGGCAGATCAGCCCTCATCACTGCTACCCTATGAATCTCAAGGACGCTGCTCAGTACCTCACACTAATGCAGTCCCAACCTGGTGAGTCAAGAAAAGGGGTCCAAGTTCTATTGTGTTTTCTACAACCAGGACCATAATGCTGCCCCCATGCACAGGCTGATGTGTCACCCTGCTGGCTCTGACTTCATGTCAGCTGAGAGACGACACCAAATGCATTTTAGCTTGGCTGCCTGACAGTGAATGAGCACCTCAGATTCCTCATGTGTAAAACAGGACAAGCTTCAGTTATTTCCAAAGGCTATTCTGAAACATCAGTGAGGTGGGACACAGGAGAGAGCCTGGTATGCACTGGCTGAACCTCAGTGGGGTACTGAAGGCCTGTCCTGGCTATGTGCTGCCATGACACTGTTTCTGTAACTGGATCCTGGCACTCCCAACGGGCAAGTGCCTTGGCATCAACCTCTTTGTGGTCGTACTCAACATACTCTACAGTGTCACCTTTAGTCTATCACCTGCTAGGCAAAGAACTCACAGGTTGCCGCAGACTTCTCTTCCTCATTGTCCTTCCCTTCTTCCTCTTCTTGCCTGGGCAACTTCCTAAACTCCGAAAGGTCAGTCTGCAGCATCTGGGAAATAGCCTCATGGGTCAGAGCTGCAGCCAGTGGCTGTGGGGCATTCCTAGGGATGAGAACAAGAAGTGAAGCCTGCATGATTCCCCAATGGGAGGAGGGGCCTGGCACTCCCTACCAGAAAAGCTTGCCAGAGGTAGAAATCATGGCTCATGCCTGCTGTGGTCACAATGAGGAGGTACCCTTTTTCCTTACGGTTCATTCCCTCCATTTAGGGGAGGCAGACATGCCTCTTCCACTAGGACCCAGCTGGACCAACTGCCATGCCAGGGCTGGGAGAAGAGGGTGCCACAAAGACATGTGACCTTCAGTATTTGGATAGGCTGATATTCAAGCAGATGAAGAGAACACAGAGTCACCAACACAAGCTGGCAAACCCCACAGGTTGGGGTATGTTATGAGCAGAATGATGCCCCCTCCATTCCTGTTGAAACCCTTGCCCTCAGTACCTCAGAATGAGACCTGACTTGGAAATAGTCAATTCGGATGGAATTAGTGAGTGAAGTCCTCCTCGAACAAGATGGGTCCCCCTTCCGTGACTGGTGTCTTTACGAAAAAGGGAAAATTTGGACACAGACATGTATACTTGGAGAAAGCACTGTGAAAATAAGCCAGAACTGTAGGCAATGAGCCTACAAGCTGAGGATGCCAAGTATTAACTGAGAACTGCCAGAAAAAATCTGCCCCACTGATACTTTCATCTCAGACTTCCAGCCTCCAGAACCATGAGAATCAGTCTCTGCTCTTTAAGTCGCATGGTCTGTGTATATGGTTGCAATAGTATCTGGAAGCAGGAAATCACTACAGAGGACCAGGCACTGTTATCAAATATAAGCCATGTATTGTAAAGGATAAGCCAGGGCCCCTGGGGAGCTGGGACAGGGATAATGGGAGTAAGGGGCAGGGCAGGCTTAGTGGCCATCAGGAGCCACTGATTTGGTCCATTTGGAAGAAAGACAGGGTCTGATTGGACTGGTATCTCAAACCTTTTGGTGTAGAGTGTGGAATGAAGGGTAAATGCTGGTGGGAAGGTGGTGACCACAGCCCAGGAGAGGCCAAAGCCAGAGCTGAGCAAGGGGCCATGATGATGGGCCAGAGGGGGGCAGACAGTGCTGTGCCAGGGAGGCTGATCAGGAGAAGGGTAGCAGGAATAACAGGGACAGCCAAATTTTGTATTCTGAGTAACAGGGCATGATGGTAGATACCTTAACTAACCTGCCTGGGACAGGGTAAAGGGTTCTGTTCCATGGGTTCTCAGCCTCTGCTGAGTCCTAGAGGCCTGGAGAGCTACGGGAACATGTTGGGGCAGGAGATGGAGCAGTGGGGTGCAGGAGGGTGAGGGTCAGCAGGAGCTCTCCCACTAGGAAGGCCAGAAAGCAGCTGGAGAAGCGAGAACCAACCATGTGGGTGTCTCCCATGGCCTCAGGGAGAAGTGAGACTTGGTGGATGGCTTTGAAGGTCAGAGAACAGAGCTGAAGAGCCAAGTAGGTGTTGAAGGGGTGGACAAGGAAATCACTACAGGCTGAAGGCAGAGGAGGGAAAGAAATGCCAATGTCCAGTCAGGGGCCTCTGGCATGAGGCAGTACAAAGGGGAGAGAGTGGCAGCTCAAGGAACGTGTTTGGGGGAGAACGACTGAGGCCAACTATGGCCAGTGGGGAGGATGGCTGAGATTCTGTGACATGAAACCCCAATCTCTCTCAATCTCTCTCTCTCTCTCTCTCTCTCTCTCTCTCTCTCTCTGTAGCTTTTTGCTACAGAGACTCAGAATCCACTGAAGCCCATAATGGATCTCTCAGGAGAAAAAATTACTTCTCCTGCTGGCCTTGCAACCTGTAAGATGTACCCACAGATTCAGGTTTCCAGAATCTGCTTCTCCACCCACTGTGGGAGTCCTCAGAAGCTGGACGATGTGCATTCTCCTTTGTGTGCCCATCACTGCTCACTCCCAGTGAGTCTGCTGGGCTCACATATAGGTTTAACCTGAGGATAAGCCCTTTCCAGCAGTCTGGCTGGCAGGCCATAACCTGTCAGAGCTGAGAACCTGAGGCACCTACTGAAGGTTTTTAGAACTCCTGTTCTTTTTGTTTTAATAAGAGGTCACTTAGGGAGAAGTTTCTAGAACCAGTTTGAAAAATGACCAGGCCACGGAAGATTATGGAGCACTCACATGTTCAAGAGCCTGGGTTTGACCCCCAGTACCACAGAACAAACAAACACCCACCCCACCCCCCAACTCAATCCACCCAAGACATGAGAAATGAGTTCCTCTGCCATTTGGGGGTTTCCTGCCAAGCTCTGGGTTTTTCTTTCTCCCCCGGCAGGAGGAGGATGCCTGTTCTGTTCACTCCTGGTGAGGTCATGCTACGGCTTCCTGCCGGCTGCTGCTGCTGGGAGAAGGGAGCCCAGACAATGGCTGGCCACAGGCCACCTGCTTCCCCTTCCTGGATATGGCTATCTCCAGGAAGGGGCCCACCCAAGGAGATGCCCTGAAGCCCCTCCATCCTGAATAGATGCATCTCGAAAGTCAATGCTGATTCTGGTCCCTGTGGGGTGGGGTTCCAAACTTGCCCCGAGGGTGCTCTAGGGAACTGGCGTAGGCACTTAAGAAAAACTAGTTCGTCTACCTTGGAGGTTAGAGTCTAGCAGCAGAGATGAAAACTGCATCTAAATTCCAGAGGAAAGTATGCACTACTCGGGGACAAACGATATGGCAGTGAGAGTGCCACTGGTAAAGAGAGGAAGACAGGACAGAAAATTAGCACACCCTGGAGCTCTGTGATCTGATTTCCACAGTCTCAAGAGGATGCCATTTAATATCTAGGAAAAGACCACAGACCTATAGACTCAAGGCCCTTTATATCCAAGAGTCTACTCCTGGGTGGTAAGAGCAGAAACCCAGCACAAAAATGGTCTTGGGAAAGAGCTACCACATTGGGTGCATGGGACAGACCCCAAGTGATGCCTGTACCTATGAAATGGCACATCTGCCTAAGGGACAAAATACTAGAAAAGAGCTCAGATAGCAAACTGATGTAGATGGCTGGGAAACAGAAGACCCTAACTTTGAGGGGGTGGTACTGGGGATCGAACTCAGGGCCTTACACTTGCTAGACAGGCACTTATGCCACTGAGCTATCTACTCAGCCTTATATAACACATTTTAATATGTACTGAGGATGGATACAGGGGCCCAAAGATCTCCCCACCTCCTCCCTGCTCTGGGAGCTCTGTGCCATCCACTACAGCTTCAGACTAAAGGGGAGTTTTGCTCCCCTCACCCATTTTCTACCACTGACAGCCCAATCAAACAAGTTCTGGTTTTCCCTCAGCATGTTGAGGGAAATCCACTGGGGCCTGCGGTTGTGCAGCCCCTGCACAACCCTGGTCTGAACCAGAGTTCCTGCTCAGCCCTTCCCAGAGCACCTGCTCCTGCTGCCAATCACTGCCACCCTTCAGGCTTCAGCCTTCCCATTCACTACTGCAAAGCATAGCCAGCCCTCTCCACCCAGACTTCTCTCTCCTGGGGAACTGAAGGCCTCTTCCAGGTACTGCACGGTGGCTTGTTCCCTTCCTGCACTAATGCCTCAGTTCAGAGACCTTGCAAACTCCTGGGCTCCCACTTGATGCCCCAGCTCTGGCCACATTCTCTCTTCAGCCCATTAAAACCCTCCTGGACCCGCTGTTCTTCCTTGATATCCCCTAAGGCAATGACAGACAGCCCCTTGTCACCTCCACGGAAGGCTGAGTGACTGCTGCCCCCCACCAGAACTCCCTCGATTCCATAATTCCATGGACTGCCACTGTTTTGCAGCTTTCTCCTCTCTACAAGGCAGGCTCAGACCCTTCCCTGCCTCCTGCATCCAGCATGGCTGGCTCTGATTACACCACCTGGCTCTAAAACATTTTCCCCAAACCTACCAACAATATCCTTTGTATATGTCTCTCACTTCATGGAGCAAGGTCAGAGCACTGCTTCCTGCACTATGGCACAAGTCACAAATGTGTGGCCTATACACAGACTTGTGCCATCTACACAGGGTGAGTGCCATGTACCCATCTGCTGTAGTCCAGTCTCCACCTCTCCCACACAGCACAGGCCTACCTGCTGCTCAGGAAGCCCATCGCCAGCTCAACCAGCTCACCCTCCACCTCTTCCAGGCTCAGGGTTGTTCCTGAGGGTCTCCATGGCAAGGGGCTATCTGGGTCCAGTGGGCTTGGGAAGTCTCGGAGAAATGCATCCAGGAAGTCTGCACTTTCTGAATCACAGGCCATCTGGCTGCTGTTCTGTAGGGCTCCCAGGAAGGCTCAGAGCATCCCGGGGAGTGTGCAGCTGGGACCAGGGTGTGACAGTCTCTAGTCAGTCTTCACTCTGGGGAGAGATGGCAAGATCACAGGGCAATAAGCGCACTCTAATATGGAGTACAAGCATCCTGCGTTGTCTCCTTTATCTGCAAGCTATGTTCAACAGCTATCTCACCAAGTCCTGAGCCTCACAGCTCAGGAAGGGCAAAGTGAAGTGCCAGTTCCAGGTAGTGCCCTGGCAGCATCCAAGTGGGGACATAAGGGTGCCCAGAGAAGCAGTCTCAGGAGATGAATCTGGGGACAGCAGACAGTTTGGAGATGAGATATTAGAAGATGTATTCTCAGTATAGGGTGGTTGGTGTGGCCAGATGAAGAACATTGAGGGACCCTAGCAGTCAGAAGAGTTCTGAGGGGAAGAAGCTGTGTTATCAGGTTTGTGTGTTTAGAATATAGAAATAAAGACACATGTTATTAATAGTTATGGGGCTAGACTTAAATTCAACTTTCACATTTACCCTCTATAAATCCAAGTAAATAGAACTCATTGCCTGGGTTACAAAAGGTAAGTAGATTAAAAAAAAAAAAAAAGAGGAGGAGGAGCAGGAGAGGGAGGAAAAGCAGATGGGAGCAGCACTTACACTCTAACCACAAAAGTAAGACCTTGTGAAATGGACCATTGACAGTGGGCTGAGAGTTGGGGCAGGAATCAGAGGGAAGAAAGGCAGGGCGTGCCAGTGCACACCAACGGAGTTTCAGCGTGCAGAGGACTAAGCCCAGGAGAAAACAAGGAGATAGAGTGAATTTTCCAGTGAGCTCAGGACCAAGCCCCCTCCTCTGCCTGTGAGCTACTCTGGCCACCTAGTGCTATAAGTAGTGCAGCGGTGCCCCTAACCAACTGCCAAGGGTTTGGAGCAGGTCTGGCCCCCATGCAACTCTAAATGATGTAGAAGCACTGAAATCTCCAGCTGTGCTAAATGCATGCACAGTCAATTTATGATTAGGGTCAGAATGAAACTACACAACACAGCTGGAAAGGCCTCAGCCCACAGCACATAGCACACAGCACACAGCTCCATTTTCAAGTATAGAATTCAAGGCCCTCCACTTTTTTTTTTTTTAATTTTTTTTATTTATTATTTTTATTCTTGTTTCAGAACCTTTGCTTATTCACTCATTTTTATGGCCGTCTCAGCCCACCCCAAGGTCAGGGCTGGCGCAGCATGTGGTGCCGGGGATCGAACCGCAGTCCCTGAAGCCGCCCAAGCTTCCCCAAGCAGGGACTTTAGACCACTGAGCCATCCCGCTGGGCCCCCAAGGCCCTCCACTTTTGAGGCTACTTGTTGGAGACACTTCACTGAGCATTTTTTTTTTTTTCTTTTTGAGACAAGGTCTCGCTATGCAGTTCAGGCTGGCCTTGAGCTCACTTTGGTAGTCCAGGCTGGTCTCGAACTCGCACTAATCCTCCTGCCTCAGCCTCCTGAGTGCTGGGATTACAGGCGTGTGCCACCACGCCCAGCTCTGAGCATTTTTTCTGCCTCCTGACCTTTACAGGGTTTCTTGTGCCTGGTTCCCTGGAGGTTGGAGGCACTCTGCTCTGCACTATAGTCCCTGACTCTAGCAAGCCTATTCTGTGCCCAGCCTCATGCCTGCATGCTGTCCCCTGTGCCTACTGTCCCAAGCCCAGGACCTGGCATGGGCTCCAACTGCCATTTGTACCACAAGTGCTGAGTGGGATTTGGAGGTGGGTGAGGCAGTGCAACTCCATGATGCATGCACACAGAGCCCTGCCTGCAGTTGCAGAGTGGTCAGGATGGATTCCTCTCACAGCTAGTGCCAAATGCCCACTTCTGTTAGAAAGGCAAAGTGCCCAGAACCTATCCTGTTTGTTGGAGACCACTGAGACTCATTTCTACATCACCCAGCTTGGGCCACAGGTGAGAAAAACCAGGACAGTTTTCCTTCCTGGGGCTCAGACAGGTTGAAGGACAAGGACAATTTCTTTTCTTGTCCTTCCCTACTATCCCAACCAATTCCTGAGTCTTGATACATGCCACACCAACAAGAGCAAAATAATCCCTGCCTTTGGAAATCTACAACCTAGAGAAAGGCACACACCAGTGGGAGGGAGAAATTCCTAACTGTTCAAAGTGGGGAGCCAGGAGCCCTAGGAGTGCCTGGATGGGCACAGGTCAGGGCCTGGGTGCTGAGTTCTTTGGGAGTCACAGGAAGAGACAGTTTCAGGAGCCCGGTGATATCTGGCTAACAGATGAGGTTGGTGGAGAGAAGGTGGGACTGTTCCATTGCAGGGTTGTGCCAACTATGGGGTCACCCATTGGGAGTCTGTGCAAGTCACCAAGGATAGAGTGGGAGGGGCACAGGAGGGATTCTGGGCTTCTAACCTCAGAGGTGTCTGCCAAATGTGGCCCCTGGCCAGTTCCTCCCAGTTTCCACAAAGTGCCCTCTATACTGCTCATCAGTTGGCTTCCACATGCTATGGTGGATGGTGCTGCCAGCTAATATCTGCCAAGGTTGGGGGTGCCAGCTCGGCTCCAAGCACTCTTCATCTGTTACCTCTTTTATCTACCTGAGAACTTTGCTGTGGTTTCCTCTGCTGCACAAGTGCGGGCTATAGCATAAGGGCTGTGACTTGCCCAAATTCCTTAGGTAAGGCTCATGCTGGGGAACCTGGCTCCTAACTGTGACAAACCCTAGAAGCTGATCTGACTCCTTTCTGTCCCTCCCTGGTCCTCACTGGTCATCAACTCCCAGATTCAGCTCACTTGAGGCTTTTATTTTTGGGGTCCAATGCCCTAGAACAGTGTCCACCTCCCTCTCCTGTGCTTTGTCACCCACCTAAGATCTCTGATGCTTTAAGGCTGACATTTTCCCAGCTTCAGAGTCCAGGAGGCTGCTTTCTGCAGCTCTATGACCCTTTTGCTTGCATCTGCCTTATACAGTTTTCTCTTTTAATCTGAAATATTTATTTTCCTTTAGTTTACCAGTTTTGACACAAAAGCCTAACTTTATAAGACTGCATTTTTTTTCCCTAGGTGGCACAGAGAAAATATCTGTTGGGTTTTACTTCAGAACCCTGGTTTAAAAGAAAACAGCAGGGGCTGGGGAGATAGCTTCGAGGCACAAGTGCGTGCTGGGCAAGTGCAAGGTCGTGAGTTCGAACCCTGGTCCCACAAAAAAAAAAAAAAATAAATTAAAAAAAAATAAATAAATAGGCCGGGCGTGGTGGCTCACGCCTGTAATCCCAGCACTCGGGAGGCTGAGGCAGGAGGATCGGTGCGAGTTCAAGACCAGCCTGGGCTACAAAAGTGAGCTCAGGACCAGCCTCAACTGCATAGCGAGACCCTGTCTCAAAAAGACAAAAAAATCAATCAATCAATCAATCAATCAATCAATAAATAAAAGAAAACAGCAATCCTTAAAAATGGGAACTGCTGTTATGAAATGTATATTCAATATTAACTTTTTTCCCTATCAACAAAGATAATAAGAATCTTATTTCTTTATTCATAAATGACCATTAATAATAGTTTGGTTTGAACCCATATACATTAAGTATTAAGTATATACACACACACTTTGCTGTGAAAAATGCATATAACACAAAATTTGTCATTCATTTTAATCTTTTTTTCAGCGCTGGGAATTGTACAGGCTAAGTGCAAGCTCTACATGAGCTACTGCTATTCCCAGGCTTTACTTTAACAATTTTTAAGGTATAGTTTTGTGATATTATGTGCATTCTCATTGTTGATCAACCACTTCCCTTTTTATAGGGTTTTTTTTTTTTTTGTACTAGAGATTGAACTGAGGACCTTGCGCTTGCTAGGCATGTGCTTATGCCACTGAGCTATTTCCCAAGCCCAACACGGTTTCTTTGATTATAGAATCCCAAGCTCACTTACTGTGGTCAGGGAATCCACCTGAACCAGGAGGTGATAAGTGTGGGGACACAGAGAAGAGGAAGTTGCCATCATGGGCTGAGATGTGTGGCTGCAGGTCTGGCACCTTCAGGAAAGAAACTAAATACTTTGCTAGTGCAGTCAGAAGATACAGGTGTGAAAGACTGAGCTGGCTTCCTGTGACATCTCAAAGGAATTCCGGAAACAAATGAACAATTTACAGTTTTCAAAGTAGTAATCTATTTACCTTTCACAACTATATTGACAGATACACCCCATCAAGATGCGCTTACCTTTTATAGTGGTGTTAACAAATACAAACCATTAGGACATGCTGCTGATGGAGAAGAAAGGTGAGGGCACCTAAGGTCACTGGAGTAGGAAATGGCAAAGCAGGACTCTATAAGGGTATTGTGATGTCCTGTAACTGTGCCACTTCCACCTCAACTGGATGTAGGAGGAAAAGTTAAATTTGACAGAAATACAGATATGGGCATTAAAAAAAAAATGAGCTAGAGATGGTCTTGGAGTGTCTGTCAGCATCACACCATCCCCAGAGATGGGAACACAGCTTGGCCCACAGAACTTGTCCCAGGGAATGCCATGAGGATGCGTCACTAGGGGGACCACAGGGTGCAAGGCTTTGATAAGTCCGGCATTGGACCCTGTGCAAAAATCCCCACAGGTAGGTGTTTATTTCTCTCTATTGCATGCAGAGGATAAGGGGCTTGGCTGGGATCAACCAGCTGCAAGGGTAGTGCCCAAAGTCTCCATAGCTGAAACTTAATTACAAAATCCAGCTGATGTAGCTGCAGCCCAAGCACTGTTTTAACTGAAACCACTCATCTTAACACACACACACACACACACACACACACACACACACACACACACGCATACACAAGCACCCCGCAGAGCCACAGATGGGGGCACTGAGGTAGTGATGTGGCCCCATAAAGGGGCTTGCACGGTAGGTTAGCGAGGAAGGCACTGGGCCTGACCCACTTGTTCCAGGGGAGTGGAATAGTCTGGCTTCTTAAAAATGTGGGTGTGTCACCCTCAGCACCCAGTTCTGCCTCACAGCCCTGGGCCCCGAGGCCCTCGGCTCGGCCACACCCTCACCAACCCAAAAGGACCCCCTCCCCAGTTCCACGCCTTTAGCTCTGCAGCCCCACTCGCCAGCTCGTGTTCTCCAGAGCCCCCAGCTGCTCTTCCGCTCTTCAACCCCCATTGCGCCCTAGGCTGCCTGCATCCGAGCCTTAGCTCGGCCTCCCAGCTTCCCTAGAACCCCTATTTTGCTTCTCTGCTCACTGAGCTCCACCTTACCCTAGTACACCCCGGGTCCCCACTTGATCATCACAGAAGCCCGTCAGCGTCCCAATCCTGCTTCCGGGGCTTCTCCACCCCTGCGTCCCCGCGGGCCTCACCTGCCACCTAGCCGCTCCGCGCCCAGCAAGCAGCTCCGGGCGAGTCCCGCCCACTTCCCGTCCCGGGCCTCAGAGGGCGCTGCGCAGGCGCAGTCAGGCCTCCCGCGGGTGGGGCCGAATTTCTGCTGCCCTCTGTCGGTCTGGGATTCAGAAACTGCGATTGTTATTTAAGGCGGACACTTGTGCCAATATGCCCTGACACTTGACTGATTATATGTCTCGTTCTTCCAACCTTGCGTAGTTGGGGAAAACAATCTTTACTTCACAGCATTTAGGACTTAAGCACTTTGTGTGATATTGACAGAGCGGGGATGCAAGCCATCCAGCGGGCCTATGGCACATTATCTGGCAATCACACTTTTAGGGAGTAAGTTTTCAAGAAATGAGAGATGTAAAACAACACATATTTGTTATCTCCCACTTCTGGAGGTCAAAAGTCTGTGCAGTCTCTATGGGCTGAGATCCAGGTGTCAATAAGATATGCTCCTTTCTAGGGGATCTAGGGGAGAATCCTTCCCTTCCCTTTCCGGCTTCCACCACTACCAATTCCTTGGCTGTGTCCTTTCCTCCATCTGCAAAGCCAGGAAAGCCCTTCTTTTGCTGTCATGTTTCTGATTTCTCTTCTGATTCTTTCTACTACTTCTAAAGGCATTTGCAATGACATTGGGACCGCAGACACCCAGGTAACAGTGTATTTTAAACAGATGACTAAGTTTCTTAATTTCTGTTTGTCATATAACCTAACATTGGCACAGGTTCTGAGTCCAAGACCATGAATTTTCAGGGGAAGGTCAAATTTCTGCCACCATAGAGGCTTGCAAAAATGTTTTCCTGGGGCTGGGGAGATAGCTCCGAGGCACAAGTGCCTGCTGGGCAAGTGCAAGGTCGTGAGTTCGAACCCTGGTCCCCCCCCCAAAAAAATGTTTTCCTTAAAAAAAATGTTTTCCTTGAAAGCCAGAAAAGAGCCGGGCGTGGTGGCGCGCGCCTGTAATCCCAGCACTCGGGAGGCTGAGGCAGGAAGATCGGTGCGAGTTAGAGACCAGCCTGGGCTACAAAAGTGAGCTCAAGGCCAGCCTGAACTGCACAATGAGACCCTGTCTCAAAAAGACAAAAAAAAAAAAGAAAAAATTAGGTGAAAGAAAATGTTTTAATGTATTCATTTCTATATCAGTGCAGATATAAAGTGTAATTAGTGCTTGCTTTGGCAGCATATATACTAAAATTGGACGGATACAAAGAAGACTGGCATGGCCCCAGTGCAAGGATGACATGTAAATTCGTGAAGCGTTCCATATTTTTTTTAGCAACGTGCAACACTAAAACTAAGTTTGGAATGCCTGTTATTCTGTTCTTTTAGATGTGTACTGCTTCTAATGTAAACTCAGTTACTGCTATACTCTCAAGTAAATAGTTGGTTAACAAAAATAAATAAATAAAAATTAAAAAACGAAAAAGGGTATTAATTGAGAGTAAGAGACTAGGCAAAATGCCATAAGCTTGACAGGCTACAATTTTGTACATCCTTGGATTTCTAAATGTCTGTGTAAAAATCTGTAACTGCTTTTATCACATTCTATAGAAATTTATTAGGATATCAATGATTGGTGGAAAATATCAGTTTCAAGCTAAGTCTAACATGTTTGATATTTAGAAAGACAGTGATGTTAAGATCAATTACCAGGGGCTAGGGAGATAGCTCCATGGCACAAGTGCCTGCCTGGCAGGTACAAGGTTGTGAGTTTGAATCCCGGTCCCGCAAAAAAAAAAAAGATCAATTATCTATGTTATACAATAATAGTATCACGAAGCTTCTCTGCTGGAGGGTTGAGAATATAAGTTAACAGACCAAAAACTGGGGAAAAAGAAGGGCTACAAGTATAGCCAACATTTTGGCCCCAGCCCTTCAAGGTCAGTGAGGACTCAGGACACCTAGAGAAAAAACATTCTCTCGGGCTTTCACAGAAAGCAAACTGGTCCAGCAATGACCATGACTCATCCTGAAGGCTGCCACTAACAACAGTTCTACAAAGTACCATACATGGTTTCAAAGTTAATCCTGAGGGGATTTGACCTTGGAAGATACAAAAGATGAATGTTTTGTTATACAGGTCTTGCTTTAACTTGCCCTTGATCACCCATCAAAAAAGCTTAATTACCAGGCATAAAACACAGAGCTAGATTAGTATGATGAGCTGTAAGAGGCTTAAACCAAGAGTCTCCAACATTGCCAGTTTCACTGGTAACCCAATGCAGTTACAGAATGTTGGAATATGTATACAACTACTTCCTCTCAGTTCAAAGAGAAGAAATTTTTTCCTCTTTCCTTACCAATATCGATTAGAAAATTTATTATGTCTACACCCTGTGCTCTGTATAACTACTATGAGGACAATATGCAATGTGTCAATTATTGTGAATGTAATACTAACATGTTTTGAAACTATATTGTTATTTATTAAAAGTAATAAAAAATTAAAAAGTATAATTAGATTTTTTATTTTAAAAAGTAGGGCTGGTGGTATAGCTCAGCAGACTAAGTGCTTGTTTAGGGAAGCTCAGGGGCCAGAGTTCAGTTCCTGGCCCCACCTGCCACGCTGGCCACACTCTCCAGCACGATAAGCCAGCGATGGAGTCTGGGCATGATGGCGCGCACTTGTAATGCCAGCACTTGGGAGGTAGAAGCAGGAGGGTCATTATGAGTCAGTAGTGAGACCCTGTACAAAAAAAAAAAAAAAAAAAA
>PVJA010038602.1:0-19672 GCA_004027025.1 Myocastor coypus
CTGAGGCAGGAGGATTGATGCAAGTTCGAGACCAGCCTGGGCTACAAAAGTGAGCTCAAGGCCAGCCTCAACTGCATAGCAAGACCCTGTCTCAAAAAGGACAAAAAAAAAAAAAGTTGTGTCCCTTCCTTACATGCTAACAGTCAAATCAACTGAACTTTAAATTTCAAATTAGGGGCCGGTGAGATGGTTCAGCAGTCAAAGCGCCTGCTTAGGCAAACTTAGGCAATAACAGGGACCCCGCAGTTCGATCCCTGGCACCACTTGCTGCTCCGGCCCCACACCCAGGGCAAGCTGAGATGGCCATAATAAAAAATAAAAATTCAAATTAATTTCAAGTGCTGCCCATATGGTGGAATATCCTAATAAGCTATTGTGATGAAAAAACTTCTTTCTTGCTAAATGGAGTAAGTGATGAAACAAAATTTAGGACATAACTGCTAATATAACTCTCAGAAAATAGTATAGTTTTCCAGCACAATCCTGCTTTTCTCTTTCAAGTACATAGTAAGAAGGAACTGAGATTGTAAAGGTTTTAAGAGGTTGGTGAGTGCTAGTGATTTGGAGGGTAACACGCATGATTCCCTTAATGTGAAAAAGAACATCCGTGGATTAACATTCTCTTAAGGTGTAAGGACGTGCCAAGAGGAGGACAAAGATTTCATGGGCTTCCTATTTATTTCATGTTAATTTTTCCCATTAAATCTATGAGAAAGCCCATAATATTCCTCGTCTAAAACGCTGTAACTCGTTAAATGATGCAAAATAATGTATTGTTGGGAGCGGCAGGAAGCGAGGAAATTGATCAAGTGTGTGTAGGTGGAACTGGGCCTCAGTGCCTAAAACAAAGAAGCTACCCCAGTGCTGAGAAAAACATCCTGTCTGGTTCAGGTTGGCTATTAGTCGCTAGGCAACCTTGTGTCACATGGCACAAACTTTGCAAAAGTCTTGGAAATCAGGCTGATTGGCGACCACCTAGCCCAGCTTTTCATCTTCTCTATCTTTCTCATTCCTACCACCATGTTTCCCCAGGGTAGAACCGTTGGCAGTAAGACCAGTGGATCCCTACAATCTATTAGCCACGTTTTGCTCTCTGGGACTTTAAATTTGGTATAAACAACTTGCATATATGGATACAGTTTGGTGTAGACAATATAAGACTTAAAAGATTATACAAGTTGAAGATATATATGTCATAAGTGTTCTTTACTTATGCCATAACTTAGAATATGCATTTTTGCTGGTTTTGTGTTTCTTTAAGAAAGTCTACTGTGCTCAAGACTGTAAGAGCTGTATCTTCCACAAAATTCATTTAAAGACTGCCTTGAAAAAGTTATTGGGGTAACCCACTAGGGCCCCCCTTCTGTTCCCTTCCTAGAAGTTTCCTTTCCCAATAAATATTCTATTCTAAAAAATTATAAACTAATAAAATTGAATTAATATTTAGTTCTACTTGAAGTGACATAGTTTAAACAGTGAGTGAGCAAAGAATGTCTAGCTTGCCCTAAGTGTTATTTTACAACATTAGTTTATTATAAGCCTAAAATTTGTTTTTTAAACATTGTTAGATAAAAATGTTTAAAGTTTTCCAAAAAAGGGAAACTTGATAGGAGAAATCTTTCTGGTTAGAGACATTGTCTTTATAGGGAATGTAGTAGGTTTCTATTTACAAAATTACTCCACTGCGATTCATCTTATTTTCTTTTGCAATATAAACAAGGAAAATCACAAACAATGTTCAATAGAGAAAACTACAAAGTTATCACATTTGATCTCAGTAAGATCATAAATATGTTATCTGTATTTGGAAGATAAGTGGCTTAGTTCAGTCATGATTGAATATGAGAATTTAGAAACACAACTCACTGATGTAACATCCACGACCACATTTCTTTCTCTATCAACTGTGGTCAAAAAGGCAACACCAGTCATTAAGCAACTCCTGAAGTTACCTAGGATGTTTGGACTTCAGCCAATGTAGCTTTTGTTCATATTTTGTAAATCTGTATGCGTGCTTTTCCCAGCAGCACTATAGCCAATTTATCCTCTCCATCCCTTTAGGACAATAATTCCTCTAGGCAACCCTTACATCACTCTTGGACATGGAATTAAGTGCTTCTGTTATGTGCTCCTACAGCACTCCATATTCCCTTTTTCGTTACATTATTTTGTTCACTATAAACTCATCTATCTTCTTAGACGTGGATTGGAATTCTGGGTGTCCAGTTTGCTACCCTGGTTTGCCTCTCAGAATCAAAAACCTATATTCAGATAATAATAGTCAACAGTTACAAGACTGGGGTAAAGGAGTTTTTGAGAGCTCTGCCCTCATTATATTTCTATTCTTTTTTGATCTCGGTGGTAATGCTCAACTTACATCATACACACTATGGCTGTGTGTGTTTTTATTTCTATTTATTTATTTATTTATTTATTTATATTTTAGGGAAGGGTCTTCATGGTGTTCAGGGTCTCACTACTAGATTGGAATCATAGTGATTCACCTGTTTACAGCCTCCCAAGAGCTGTGATTAAAGGCATGCACCACCATGCCCAGGCTCAATTGCTATCACAGTGTGCCCTGGGGATGGGGCTGGCATAGCCGGCTTGGGGATCAAACACCTGGCCCTGGCACCTGCTTGCAGACACTTTTGAATCCATTGAGCTATTTGATTAGCTCTAGCTGCATGTGTTTCTAAATTATATTTGACTGAATATTGCAATATTGATACCATGGTTTCCAAGTGTTTATTTCCTATATTATATGATGGTGTATGAACATATGACATTTGTCTATTCTCCATTTATGGTATATAATTTTAATTTTTTGTAATAATCAGCAAAACTAGAAAGAATGTTTTTATGTTTGTCTCCTATTACATAAAGTTAAAGAATTTGTCTCAATATAGACCTCAAAATGGATTTGATTAATAAAACAGTAGGTACATCTTCAAATTGTTTGGCTAAATTTTTTTCCAAGTTGCTCCTATTGGCATTTCTACTAGGAGTAGATATGAATTCATACCTCTGGATATCTTCACCAGTATGTAGCATTACATAGCCTTTATATTTCTACCAACATGAGAAGGTGAAATTTATATTATTTTTAGAAAAATTTTCCCTAAGTACTGGGAAAACTATACATAATTTAAATGCTCAGTCCATTGTAATTTTTCTCATGTTATTGGCATATGTATATATGTATGTATATATATGTGTATATATGTATATATGTATATATATATATATATATATATTTTTTTTTTTTTTGATGGAACTGGGCATTGAACTCAGGTCCTTGCATTTGCCAGCACTTATTCTGCTGAGCTATCTTCCCAGCCCCATTGGCCTATATTTTTCTTTGTTGATTTTTCTTTTAGGTCATGAATTTTTTTCTTATTGATTTCTAAGCATTCTCTAAAAATTTCTCTGTCAAATCTTTATTCTCTATTCTGGTGATCAAAGTCTTTAAGTAAAACCTTAAATCAACAGGCTGGCAAGATAGCTCAGTGGACTAAAGTGCCTGCTTAGACAAGCTTAGGGAAGTACAAGGAGGACAGTTCTGTCACCAGCACCACATACCACACAAGCTCCACCTGCAGGGTGGGCTGAGCCTGCCACAAAAACAAGCACAAACATTTTAAATCAACAGATCAATTCAGACAGAGACATACACAGATCGTAAGTGCACAGTTCAGCAAATTTTCACAAAGGTAACACAGTGGCCAAACCATGAAATAGAACATTGTTGGCACTCAGAATATCTCCTTTTTTTCCAAAGTGTGAACACTGTCTCGACTCTAATGCTATGCATCAATTTTGCCTGTGCTTGAACTTAACATAAGTTTTCTTTTTTACAATTTATTTAGTGCACGGTCTAGAGGGACTCACTACACAGATGAGACTTGTAGTGATTCTCCTGTTTTCAGCCTCCCAAGCACTCTGGGATTACAGGCTGGCACCACCATTCCCAGTCTGGGTTGCTGTCTTAGTGTGCCCTGGGTGTGGGGTCCCAGCACAGTACACCAGTGATGGAATGCCGGTCCCTGTGCCTGCCAAAACAGACACTTTAATTGTTAAGCTACTGTTTTACTGTTCTTGAGAACTTCATCTGCATTAGTTAATCTTTCTGATGTATTGTATTCAGCTTTGTGAATATATTATTATAAAGCCAATCAGAAATTCATAGATATTTGGTTTTAGGGCTTATTCCAATCAATGTTACTGCGAACATGCATTTGGTAAACTTATCCAGTGTATGCATGTTTCCAATGCATATATACCTAAGAATATAATAGCTGGGCCACACAGAATAATCAGGCCTCTGCATTCTCTGGTTCCATGTCCAAGTGTTCAAGCATCTGTGGATCAATACATCTGGAAAAATATGCATCTGTATTCAGCACATAGATTTTTCACTATTTCCTAAACAATATAGTATAACAACTAGTTTGTTAGCACTTACGTTGTACTAGGTATATACATATCTATCTATCTATCTATCTATCTATCTATCTATCTATATATAGAGGGAGATGAATTAAAATTATAAGAGAAATAAATATTTTGAATTAAAAAACAAAAAAGTAAAATTATAGGAGATAATGTGTACACTTACAAATACTGTGAAATTCATATTACTCTGTTAAGTGAAATTCTCTATCACTTGTAATTTTTTCTGCTTTAATTCTAATTTGTACTTTCTTTAAAAAATAAAAATACAAAAAAAATTTTAAAAAACAAAGACTACATGTTAGCACCTGAGCTTGTCCGATTTGCATTGGTGAAAGCCAACTGAAGGGAAAAGGAAAGTTCCCAGCAAGCTCTGCATGCATCAATACGAGGAAATAGGGTCAGGATCAGCCAAGATGGTGACAATGGCTCTCCTTAAAGGAGGCACCCAGGGGTCCTCCACAATTGCTCTGTATTATAAATCCACTAATCTGTTTAAGGAGTACTAGCATCTTAAAGTATTGATGAATGAATGTTCATAAACATAACTTCTCATCATTTTTTTTTCTCATCATTTATTTTGATCTTTTAAACTTTTAGCAAGCATGGCATGCTTTTGCACCTTTTATTAGAATTGTTTTAGGTATTTGATATTTTTGTAAAATATTGCAAGAGCATTTTAATTTTTATTTTCTACATACTCTACTGTAAAAAACACATATACTTTATAATAATCTTACTATGTATACATATCAACTATCATAGCTTACCTACATATAGTGTTTGGAATTTTGTTAAATAATTGTGACACTGAGAACAGTAAGATTTCTTTCTTTTTTGATCTATATGCCTCTTGTTTCTTTAATTTGTCTTATTAGTCTGACTAGGAGCTTAATATTGAATAGAACTGAGGCATAGTGGACACCCCTGTCTCAATGTCCATTTCGACAAACACATTTTTTAAATAATAGCTAAGTGAATATTCCATAATAACTTTTCTCTCAGTACTGTGGATCTAAGTCGGAAACTTACACTTGCCAGGCAGAAGCTTATGCTGCTCAGCTATAGCCCTGGTCCATAATGAATTCTTATCCCTGAATTTTTAACATTGATTAAATACTCTGAGAATTCATTTCTATTTCATCTAAAGCATAACCTGAGGATTTAGAAAAATGACATTTATTAGTTGGTAAATTCTCAGCATATAATTTCTATTTTTAATGGTCATATAACTTTTACAAAGTATCTTTTAAAGGGAATAAATGGATTTTCCTTCTTGGAACTGCCTATTTTATCATATTTTCATAAATGAGGTACCAGGAGAGGAATGCCAAGCATGTCTCTAAACTTTCAGAACTACTTGGAAAGAAGACCTGATTGAATGTTGGGTGTGTTATCCAGGTATACAACATAAACAGTAGGATAGATGGTAATATAGTTACTGTGATAGATTGGGTGGCAACAGGCTTAGTGAGGGGGGGTTAAGTTACATGTGAATATGCTATATTTAAATACATGGATATTCTGTGGGTAAAAGGGAATCAGGTTCTGGCTCCAGTATAAATTGCTAAAATCATTATGGTGGTCATCTGATATGGCTGAAGCCTATAAAACAACAGCTCATCTTCCCAGAGACCACCTCCCTCCTTCTTTTCCCAACTCAGCCCAGGGTGCAATTTCCTTTCACCTTTCCTCCCACTTCAAGGAAGCTCTCAATCAACTCCCCAGTTTTATCTAAACATCCCCCTCAAACCCCACCCCTGGCAAAAGGCTATAAAAGCCTCCGCCTCCCTTTATCCCTTCAAGAATTCCTTGACCTCCCCAAATTCTCTCTTTGTCCTCAAAGAAAATAAAGCCCCTTTCTGCCTTTCTCTTCTGCCTGTTTCTCTGCTCACAGAGAACCTCTCAATAAGAATCTGAGAGTTTGAGAAAGAAACCTGGAAATGAGGTAAGGCATCATTTTGTGGGCTGGTCTTAAGCCCCAGAGCTGAGGTGGAGCCTATAGAGAAAAGAACTACAGTTGTTGGTCGGACCACTTATCATGGCTCAGATCTAGGTGTTTCCCCTAAAGGCTCTTGTGCTCATAGGTGGAAGTTTTGGAAGTGATTGATCCAGAGGGCATGATAGCCATTAGTGGATTTGTCCTTTAATGACTTTATAGCTGACTGTGATGGTGGAAAATGAAGTCTGGTTGGAGGGTTAGGTCACTGGGGGATTGGCCTGAAAGGGTGTATCTTCCTCTCTCTTCCCTTGATTGTTCTCCACTTCCTGCTGCCTTGCCCTGAGCTTCTTCTCCTCTGCCATGCTGTGATTACCTGGAGCCAGCCCACTGTGGACAGAAACTTCAAAGATGCAGGGGTAAGAAATTTCCAACCTGAAAGATTATCTCAAACGAATTCATATTCTCTAGAATCCAAAAAATGAATTTTAGGAACAACTGAGGTTGAGTCGAATATATTAATTGGGAGAAAGAAAGTTTCTGTCCAAGAGAAGGACAGAGGAAGACTTAAGTGGGTTGCCCCTCAGTCTCTCTTTTCCAGAGCTTTCTATAGTGTAAAACTTTAGTGCAAAACGATACTTTTTATAGCGTAAAACTACGCAGTGAGGCCCAAAGGCCCAGAACTATAAAGCTGTAGTGGAATACTATTTTTTCCAAGGTGGAAAGCATGGGAACTCAATAGTTAGGTACAAGGTGGGGAAAAGTAAGGTAAATCAATAAGACTATAAGCATAATTGCTCAGATAAAATTGATGAACACCAGGACCAAACAAAGGAGCAAGCCACCATTTAACAAACAGGCATGAATGTAGAACAGAGGCTTTTCTTATAGGGGTTGGGTTAGTGACTTGCAAGCTTCCTCAAGGGGATTTTCAATCCTGCATGCTTATCTTCAGAGAGGTATGCATTTGCTTGATCTTTTGTCTTGAGGTTTGGCCCACAGTGGGAGTGTCTGTCTCTCCCAAAGTTGCAAGGTCAACTTTTCTTCCTTATTGTCTCCTTGAGGGTCTAGCCCAGTCTGATTGCCAATATTTCTATCTAATTCAGCTTCCTGTGACAAGATCATGAGGGCATGATACTCATCCAACTGTGAAGGTAAGAGGTGAAGCCTGGTTGCAAGAGGTGGGTCACTGGGGGCATGTGTGGCACGGTCTCTATATCCCTCCCTGCCTTCCTCCTAGATAACTCTGCTTCATACTGCTATGCCATGAGCTGTTTCCTCTTCCGTCATGGCCCCTCTGCCACGTTGCCATGCTGGGGAGCCAGCCCACTATGGAATGAAATGTCTACAAACTGAAAATCAAAGTAAATATTTCCTAGGGTTGGGGAGATATCTCTGTGCCACAAGTGCCTGTGTGGCAAGTGCCGGGTTCCAACCGTCATCCTGCCAAAAGAAAAAAAATCCTGTTGCAAAGTAAATCTTTCCTTCTTTAAATTGGATATGTCAGGTTCTGTATCTCAGTAATAAGAAAAGTAAATAAGCCACCGCTTGTCTGAAGAATAATGCAGTGTCCAATTAATGAAACTGCAAATTAACAAAAGTTCAGTCTCCTTTCATCTGCATGGTTATGTAGACAATTATTTATATCTTGTTTGTGTAATGTCTCCAGGATTAACTACAAACCTCATAGAGGAAGACAAAAATCAATGTCTATTAAATAGCTATAGTAAAAGCATATATTATATTAACAATGCATTTTGTAATTGAATGTGTAGGGCTTCATAATCAGATTCACTAGGCACCACTTTATTTTAATAGAGTGCGACTAAGTATTGGATGAAGAAAAGCGGAAGACTTTTTTTTTTCAAATTTTAGCTGCTTCTGAAACCATTTTTTTCCTGAGAAACGGTCTTTTGCAATCTTTTCTAGCCTACTACTGCAACATATTAATATTTATGGCACAGGACACACAACACAGGCTTGTGTGTATCATTTCCAGAAAATCATTTTTAGACTCAGAATGGGATTAGAGTGCTCACTATGGCTGATATTTATTTTTTTAAACTGTTACTGAAGGCCGATACAATGAAGACTAATGTGCAAATCATTAGGAAGAAATATTTTGTTTTAAAACTTGCCAAAATATCAAAAAGAACACTTTCACTTTCCTGTTTATATAGGCTAATGAAACTACCAACCTGAAAGATATCTGGGCCGAGTTCATGTTCTCTAAACCAAAGAATGAATTTTAGGAACAAGGGAGGTTAAGCGCAGAATATATTCATTGGGAGAAAGTCCTAGAGAGGGACAAAAGGGGACCCAGGCCACTTGCCCCCGGGTCTGTCTTTTCCAGGGATTTTTCCTGTGCAAAAATATGTGGTGAGGCAGGTCTATGGTAGAAAACGTGAGAACTTGTTAGCTGGGCATGAGGTGGGACAAAACTATTGTAAACTAATGAAGTTACAAGCACAATTGCTCAGGTAAAATTCATTAAATGCAGGACCACAGGGGAAGCGAGAAAAGTAGTAACCGGGCATGAATACTAAACAGGGGCTTTTCCTGTAGGGGGCTGGGCTAGTGACTCTTCCCAGGCATTCTCAAGGTCAGAGACCTATTTAGAATATCAATTCCTGGTATCCTTAGGGAGATATGCATCTATTTGATCTTCTTTTTTTTTTTTTTTTTGTCTTTTTGAGACAGGGTCTCGCTGTGCAGTTGAGGCTGGTCCTGAGCTCACTTTTGTAGCCCAGGCTGGTCTCGAACTCGCATCAATCCTCCCGCCTCAGCCTCCCGAGTGCTGGGATTAGAGGCGTGCGCCACCACGCCCCGCTTCTATTTGATCTTCTGACGAGTTCTGGCCCACTGCTGCCAGTGTCAGTCTTTCCCAAAGTTGTAAAGTCATCTTGTCTTCCATAATGTCTCCTTGAGGGTTTCATTGTTAACAATAAAGTAATTGCAGGGTTCAAAAAGCCATTTTAAGGCATGTTTAAACCATAGAAGCAAAAACTATTTTCAAGGTTCTATGACAGGAATGTTAGTAGACACATGATCACAAAACAATTCCCAAGCAGGGCGTGGTGGTGCATGCCTATAATCCCAGCATTGGCAGGCTGAGGCTGGAGGATCAGCCTGGGTTACAAAAGTGAGCTCAAGGCCAACCTGAACTGCATAGTGAGACCCTGTCTCAAAAAGACAAAAAAGAAAGAAAGAAAGAAAGAATGAATGAAAGAAAGAAAGAAAGAAAAGAAAGAAATAATTTCCAGAATAGGGTTAACAACAAAATTTAGGTGCTGGGGAGATAGCTCAGTAGAAGTGCTTTCTTGCCAAGTGTAGTCCTGAATTCAATCTCTGGTCCCGCCAGAAAAAAAAGATATATATTTGTTGCCCAATAATTCGTAACAAAATATTCACAGTAGTTTCATTATTCAAAGTACAGTTGAGTTCTCCTATTTAGGAATGAGTTCTATTCCACAGGAATGTTTGTCAGTTGGGTATCATAAGTCCAACAAAGTGAGTCTCATACACATTTTTTTGTCTTTTTAAGACAGGGTCTAGCTATGCAATTTAGGCTGGCCTTGAGCTCACTTTGGTAGCCCAGGCTGGTCTCGAACTCGCACCAATCCTCCTGTCTCCCAAGTGCTGGGATTACAGGTGTGCACCACCACGCCCTGCTGAGTCTCATACACATTTGATGCAAACATACAATGGAAAGCATAAAGAAATCAAAGGCACATGCAAATATAGTAAAGGCGCTGACAGTATCACATTGTACAGTAAGAATAGAGCCACACAACCATGAAATGGCCCATAAGTGTGCCACTTCTGCTATTTGTTCATGTGTTTAAATGTTCATAATGCAAGGTCTGTTCCTATCTGTGGAAGTTCACAACTGGAAAATTCTTAAGTTGGAGACTTACTGTAGTCATTTTATATGAAAGTAGTGAAGTATATTATTTTAAAGAAACATCTGAGTGTTCAGGAAGGCATATTTCAGATCAATCAGATTCTTTTTAAAATTTTTACAGCAAGCTTCGATTAAGGTTTAAATTTTCAGAGGCATTTGAAGACTACTATTTCAGTTAACATTTTAGATTAATGTTTAATTGTTTGATCAATCTTATATAACTATATGTATTAATCTAAACTGATCTGATGATGAAAATATGTAATATAACCATTGTTAAATTTAAACAATAAAAATATTTTTAAAAATTTTAGAAAACTGATATTATTTTGAACGTTTAAAAATATGTTCTTCTGCAAATTTCTCAAGAATTGCAACTATACTCTTCTAATCTGGCTTTTCAGGGCCCGCCAAATAGGTTAGCAGATTACAGGGCCTGCAAGCAGGTGCAGGGGCCAGGGGTTTGATCTCTGGGCCTGGTTTGCCAGCACAATGGGGGCAATTGAGACTGGGCATGGTGGTGCACACCTGTAATCCCAGCTCTTTGAAGCCTGAAAATAAGCAGATCCCTGCGAGTCCAGTCTAGTAGTGAGACCCTGAACACCCTGTCCCCTACACCCTTCCGTAAAAAAAAATACAAAAAAGTAATCTGGGCAATTGGGAGGCTGAGGCAGGAGGATCGGTGCGAGTTTGAGACCAGCCTGGGCTACAAAAGTGAGCTCAAGGCCAGCCTGAACTGCATAGGAAGACCCTGTCTCAAAAAGACAAAAAAAAAAAGTAATCTGGATTTTATAGTTGATAGACTCTCAATATAATGAAGCACTAAAATGATTTGTGACTGTGTACATGGTGTTTTTTTTTTCTATGCAAATCCTGTTTCCTGTGCTTATGCTAACTTGATATGCCACAGGAGTACAGAGTACAGATCACAGCAGCATAAAAACAGCTACTGAAAACCTCTTCAGTTTCTTCTTTCCAAGCTGGTAAAACTTGTTGAGATGTTAACAAGTAAACTGAGAAACCATGACATGGAGTTGGAATGATCTTAGAAAATACCTCGCTATTGTGATGTGTGTTCATGGGCTACCTTGTACAAGTCCCGTAACAGTTCCAAAACTTATTATTTTAAGTGGAAAAAATCAGACTCAACCTAGAGTGGTTCTTATAGGACTAAATGAAGTGAGAAATACAAAACCTAGTATGTAGCCACTTGAAAAATAGCTGCTGTTATTATTTGCTGCTGTTATTCAGAGCAAGCCTCAGTTTTAAATGTTCAATATTGAGTACAAAGATTAAGGACCAGGTGTTATTTTCTGTTTTTTTTTTTAAATTTTATTTATTTATTTATTTATTTTCTTGTTTCCAGGTGTTATTTTCTGAACTTGTCACTGGGGACAAATCTTATGCCCCAAATTGCTTTTCTCAAACTTGCCAATGGTGTAAATTGTGATCTTCAAAATTACGAACTAACTGTAATGAAATATAGTGTTGCAAGAGAATGTTAACTAACGACATCCCAGATTTGCATTCATCAGGACCCAAGTATATCCTGAGTGTTGGCATTAATGTCCTTGACCACAGAACAGTAAAGCCAGATAAGCACCTCCTTGCTCTGCTTGTTAGGTGAGCACTATGTTGAGCCTACCTAACAATACCAATTTTGTTGGGTACGCAGATGCTGGAAGGTCACCCTGATACTTCAATTGAAGGAGTCCCAGCTGCCGCTTTATGAAGCTTCTCTGGCACCCCAAATTCTGTTTTGTAATGCGCTTTTTTTTGTCCTTTTGAGGCAAGATCTATGTACTTCACAGTGGCCTTGAGCTTGAACTTGCAATGAATCTCCTGCCTCAGCTTCCTGATTGCTGGATTTACAGGTATGTATTGTCGCTCCTGGCTAGAATATATATTTTCTTTTTTTTTTTTGTGATACTGGGGTTCAAATAGAATACATATCTTCTACAACATAATTTTAAATGGTTTCATGCTATACTAATGGCTGCTATAATTTGGTGCACATTTGTAATTGGTTTCTGTTCCAGGGCAGATAGGACATATACTAATACCCTTACTATTTATAAAGTGGCAGTGATTTGAGTCGTGAAACTTACTGCCCAAGCACAGCTGCACAGTTTGTAGAGACGAATAACTAAGAAAATCATTGTCACCCTAAACTCACCGAGCAATTTGAGACTAGTTGATTAGCACTTCAGCTCCCAGTTTCTACATCTTAATACCACCTTATTAGGACCTGAGGACCAAGCAATCAGAGTATGCGAAGTGCTTAACACGTTGCCTATCATATACTAAACACTATACCACACCAACTGTGACCACTGAGGAAAAATCAAACAAAAAAGCAATTGCCATTCAGGAATTTGCCAGGCAAATTGCATAATCTCACAGAATATCAGTCAAAACCACGTAGGCAGCACAATGTGTTAAAACAAAAACAGACCATGATATAACCATGCCTAAACGCAAGACAAAATACAACTACTCTCTAAACCACAAAACCCAGAGTCCCTTCTCCAGGCAAATATAAGCAACAGCTGCTTCTTACCAGCTACAGTTTCAAAGTCAGTCTTATATTCTTCCTAGGTAAGATGTACTCAAATATCCAAGGGCCCAATCCCCTCCCCACTCTCCCTGGATGATATCCATCCCAGAAGAAAACCATGCTTCTTTAATGCCTGGGCCCCAATCACCTAAACAAAACCCAGTCTTCCAGTAAGGCATTCTGAATCTCCCTTCATTGAGATGCTCACAGGTCCACTCACACACCTTGCACCCTGCTGCAATGAGAAATGAATTTATTTTGTCCAAGTTCTTAGTGGCCTTGGTTTGGAGAGCATCGATGTGCTATATCATCTGTAACCCTTTCATCACAATAGAACTACTATACAGAGACCTTGATTTTACCTTGAAACTATGTATTTCTGTATCATTTGTAGAATTAAGTGTGGGAAGTACAAAAAAAAATGAAAATCATTCCCAACTGAGAAGTACAAACAAGGATCAAAAAGGATTGCAGCTTGTTTTTCTGGAGATACCAGTACTAGGCCCTTGCACATGTTAGGCAAGTACTTTGCCACTGAGTTACTTACATACCTGGCCTTTTTATTTTGAGATAAGGTCTCACTAAATTGCCCAGGCTGGACTTGAACTCACCATCTTCCCTCCTCAGACTCTCCAGTAGTTGGTATTGAGTCATGTGCCAGTATGCCTGGTTGCTTCGTAAAGAATCCTTTACGAACTTGCCAGAATGTACATTAATCCCCAAATATGTTCTTAGAACGTGGATCCACGTAGTAAACAGGGCAAAAATTTAAAAAAATCTAATCTTAAGGTCATCTGAGCCGGGCGTGGTGGCACACGCCTGTAATCCCAGCACTTGGAGGCTGAGGCAGGAGGATCGGTGCGAGTTTGAGACCAGCCTGGGCTACAAAAGTGAGTTCAAGGCTAGCCTGAACTGCATAGTGAGACCCTGTCTCAAAAAAGACCAAAAAAAATCCTCTGGTTATAAAATCATACATTCTTAATACTGTGAATATGTTGGCCCCAGATTTATTTATGTAGATTTGATTCTAAAGTAGACATTCCAAAGAATAAAATGAAATAGACATTTCTGTTGAACCTGTATCAGCTAAGATCGACACTGGCATGGTGGTAGTGTTATTGGCAGCTGAGTTAGATAAAAATACTGTACAAAGTCAGACAGGGCTAAACCCTCTTAAGGACCCAGCATAGGAGGCAAGATAACTTTCAAGTGTGAGAGAGATGGGTACCTTTGCTGTGGGCCAGTCTTCCAGACAAAAGATTAAACAAAAGGTGCCGCATATCTCCCTAGGGATTGCCATCAGGGATTGATATTCTAAATAAGAAGCAATCACCTTGAAATGCCAGGAAGTCACTAACCCAGTCCCCTGCAGGTTAAGCCTCTTGTTCTGTATTCCTGTTCCCCATTTTATCTCAGATTTAATCAAATTTGCCTAAGCCTATGTGGTTGTCATCTTTTTGTTGGACCATAGTTTTGTTCTACTTCATGCCCAACTAATGAGCTTGCTTCTTTTCCACCTTCGATCCATCTCAACTCAGGGTTTGCTTTATACAAATCCCTTAAAAAAGATAGATTCCTTGGCAACCTACTTGGGTCCTCTTCTTTCCTTCTCTAAGCTTTCTTTTTCTTTTTTTTTTTTTTGCGGGACTCGGGTTTGAACTCATGACCTTGCACTTGCCAGGAAGGCACTTGTGCCACGGAGCTATCTCCCCAGCCCCTCTGCTCTAAGCTTTCTTTCTCTCAATAAATATGTTTTGCTCTTACCCCCTGTTGTTCCTAAAATCCATTCTTTGGTTTGAGAAACCCAGGCAAACTTGGCCCAGGTGTCTTTCAGGTTGGGAGTTTCATTCCCCTACACCATTATGGCTGTAGACTGAAACTGTATCAAAAGTGGAGCATGAGGTTTACCTACTCCTAAACTTGATACAGTGTTGTAAATGTGCTGCCAGTTTTGTCTCCACATCCGTGGAAAAATGTATTCTCTCTCTGCTATTACAGAAAAGCTACATAAAACACTACATTATCCCCTTCTAAATGGCAATCAAAATGAAACATATTGTAGGACCAACAATAGGAAATAAGTATGTTTCTTTTGAGGTAAGTGATTAAAAAGCAATCATAGAATATCACCTAATTTAGTCACTGTTGCCCCTCTGCTAGGCCACCCAGCCTTGCAGCCAGCTGAGTGTGGACTGAAACTTTCACCAACTGTAAGCTAAATCATCCTTTCCCTCTTTTAATTTGGGTATCAGGTATTTTGTGCCAGCAAGGAGAAGAAAGTACGCCAGACACAGTGACAAGAGCTCCTGGCGGGGGGGGGGGGGGGGGGGGGGGGGGGGGGGGGGGGGGGGGGTGAGGTCAGGATGGTGTAGTGTCACTTATTCACATTCCTACGCAGACTGTAGTACCCAGTGAGGAATAGGAGACTTTAAGTCATACTTAGGTTTTGCAGGTAATGGTGGGGAGAACTTTTTCCAGAAACTTTTTGCTTTACTTGATCTCAACTGGAAAACTTCTCATTACTAGGGATATGTCATGTGTCTTATTCCATCCAATCACTTCAAGAGGAAAGGGATTTTTGTCATTGGCTTATCCAGGTGTTAGACTTGCCTGCCTGCTAACTTTATCCTGGAGCTTTTGAAACAAAACTTCAATACCTGGCAATGGCATGTTTTAACATTCCTGCAGCTATTCCAAATGTATTCTGGAAATAAGTCCTACTGAATAAGCTTGGTCAGGTGCCACCAGAGACCCAGTGGAAAGTCTACTTGGGTTGTATTAAACAGGCGCAAAATTGGGACTCTGCTGCTGGGTGGGACTGTGCTTGCCTCTAATCACAGCTACACAGGAGGCTGTGGCAGAAGGAGTTCCTTGATTGCAGGAGTTTCAGGCCAGTACAAGCAACATACAGAGACCCTATCTCAAAAGATAAAATAGAAATGAGGCTGTGACAGCAAGAACAGAGACGGATCAGGGACACAACTAGTTGGATCACCGTGAGGATGCACTTCGCTATAGTTCAGAGGAGGGAGCATCCTAGGTCAGTCATCCATTAGGTGACCTGCAGTGAGAAGTAAAAGAAACTTTGTTATAAGAGTTCAGGTGGCTGTCTCAAAATGCTAGCTAGTCCTTGCAAAAACTGAAAAGAGGAGGAAAACCTCTTGAAAATTCCAGCTCAAGGGGCTGGGGAGATAGGATAGCTCTGTGGCACACGTGACAGCTTGAGTTCAAACCCCGGTCCCACAAAAACGAAACAAAACAAAAAAATTAAATAAAAAGAAAAAAATAAGAAGAAAATGTTAGCTCAAAGAAACTTGCTGTCAGCATCTTCTTCCAACATAGTCCCTCTCCCCAGGGAGACAGAAGAAAATGTGCCTCCTCCATTCTTCACAAGCTTTATCATTGTATGCACACGCTCCAGCTTGCTGGAATGTGGCTCTGTCACCTTAAATGTACCCTCTGGAAGGCCAGGAAAATTTATGTATTCTACCTTGTCTGTCTGGTACTCAGGAGGCCCAGGAAGTATTAATTGCATGAATAAACAGGAGGTCATGTATATAACTAACATTAATAGTTAGCACTTGAATATCAGGTACTAGGGAGGATAGACTCATTTGCCAATCAAACGTATGCAGGAGGCACGGTATTATCTTCATTTCAGACATGAATTGCACTGTAGAGAGATGAACCACTTCTCCAATGTCACAAGCTAGGAAATGACAGCCCCTGAAACTGGGTCACAGAGAATGGATTCCAGGGCTCACCATGTTCTTCAATTCCTATGATCAAGAAGGCACAAGATGTACCTTACAATACAGATAAATCTCTCGCTCTCTCTACCTCTAGTGCATCCTAACTGAGAGGCCCGCTGCCAAAGTGCAGCCATTCGCAACATTAGTAGCTTTCAGGCCCCTGAAGACCTTGGCACCCTTGAGCTTCTTGGAGCACAGGAATATTGTTTAATGATGCAATGTTGGGAATGGAGAAAGTAAAGAAAGTGTCTACAACACTTTCCCTGAACAGAAAGACATATCCAGGTGTGGAACTTCCTATTCATGCTAAGAAAAGGTTACTGCTTTGATTATGTGTACACATGGCATGCTACTTCACCTGTACTTGAGAACTGCCTGCATCATTGGGGGGATGGGTGTGGGATCGCTACTTACTGGGCTCCATAGAGGAGCTATCACAGAGATAAGCCCCAACCTGGAGAGGAAATGTGGTTCTAGTTTGTCCTTTGCATTGTATTACCTCAGACCCAGGCCATTGTTTGGCCATCTTACCTGTCCCTCCACTCTTGGCCCTTTTCCTGACCAGTGGCTCTAACTATATCAGTTCTTCATAGCAGAAATCCTGAATGTCACTCAAGATTGCTCCTTCCCTCTGTAATATCCAATTGGCCTCTGAATGTTATGCATTCTATTTCATAATTCTGCAATCTGTTCACTCATTCATTAAATTCTTATTTGTGCCAGGAGTGTACAATGAAGAACTGGATGAGCTATCCGCTACCCCCTCGCTACAAGGAGCTTGTCATCTTGATGCCAGGATATTACAAATGGACAACTGATCATACAGCAAAATCGTTACTGTACTGGAGGAACAGTAAGTGTACTGGAGGAAACACTCCAGGTGGATATGATTGCTTTTGGGAAGCCTGAGGGCCTTGCACCACCTAAGCTGAAATTTGAAAATGTAGTCCAGGAAGCTGGGCAAGTATGGGGGTGGGGCACGAACACAGCAGTGTGGGAGAACAGGCAGGTAACCAGGACTGCAGAGATTTGCCTCCTTGTGGATCTCCAGCCCCATTTGATCCAATAAACAAACTGCCCAAAGCTTTCTGCTCCTCAAAGAGAAAGCGGGCAGCGCCATCCCACCATGCTCACTCTCTCTAGAGGGCTGCCCTTCAAGTCCCCCTGGATGTGTCATGCATTACTGAGCACTGACCGACCACCTGCTCTGTGTAGGTACTGTATTAACCGTGACCTTCAGGGTGCTTCTGGTCTCTGGGGAGTTTTTGGTCTACTGAAGTCGGACGACCAGTGAGCTGTTCCGGGACTGCATCCAGCTGACACTTAAGATGTTAAGGACCCTTTAGGGACCCATCTGCTTTGCTGTCTACACCACTCACCCCAGCAGTTACGGGTTTCGCATCTGCCACCTGCTTGTCCTCCGGAAGAGTGACCAAGTGTTTTAGCTACTGCCCGGGGAGTCCTCCTCCCCGCCCAAGACTACTGCTAGTCTCGAGCCAGCTCCAGCACAACGTCCTTCTCGCGTGGCCACACTCCTCCGCGCGCAGCTCTGCCAACTGGGCTGACGCGCGCGCGCAGCCGGGCAGCTGCTGGGGGCAGGCGCCGTCCAAGCTCCCTGCCGCCCGGTGCCCACCTCAAACCAGCTTTCTCCCTCAGCTCCCAAACCCCAGCCGGAGAGCGCGCTCCCAGGGTGACGACCCTGCGCGCCCGCGGGGACCCTTCCCCATGGGGGCAAGAGGGGACATTCTCCCGGAAGATCGAGGTCTCCACCTGCAGCCCTCGGAGAACCCCGGCGGGGACCGGAGGGGGCGCACCCCAGAAGGGGTGCGCGCGCCCAGCTTCCCCCAGGTCCCCGCAGTGGCGCGGGGTGGCCGGAGGAGGGGCGGGAGGCGGGGCGGCCGCATTCTGCGCCATTCCCACTCCCCCCTGGCCGCGGAGCACCGCCTCCCTGACTGCCCTCCCTCACCATGCGCGCTCCGCCCGCCCGGGAGCCTCGCCCTCCGCCACGATGAGCAAATGAGCACAAGCGAGGGCATGAAATTTAAATTCCATTCAGGGGAGAAAGTGCTGTGCTTCGAGCCAGACCCCACCAAGGCGCGAGTGCTGTACGATGCCAAGGTGCCACCGCGGAGGGCTAGGGAGGAGGCGCGGGCCGGGGGTCCCAGGGATGGGTGGCGGGGCGGGAGCGGACCGCAGCACCTAGTCTTGGGAGCAGCCAGGCTCCTCGGCCTGCGCAGAGCAGCGCGGGCAGCAGGGGGCGCTGACGGAGCGCCGCGCGTGGAATCCGGGTTGGGGGCCTTGATGCTTCCGTTTCCGCTTCCCGTCGGGCAGCGTCGCGCCCGCGCGATCGCGGCACAGAGGCGGCAATTTGATCCCGCGGCGCCAATGCAGGCTTTTCCTGTAGGTGGACTGTCACATAGGGTCTTTGATCTGTGCTTCTCCTGTGAGGTCCTGGCCACTCTATTCAAGTCATAGCGTTGGCTGCCTACAAGCGAATGTTATTGACTTGGAACCTTATTCGAGTTGATCCCTCCCGTAGACCGAGATCCCCACCTAGATGACAGGGGTGCCCCAGTGCCTTAGGTCCTTTGCAACCGTGCAGTAGCTGCGTGTGTCTGTGTCAGGGCTGCTTGCATCTGTGGGGCTAAGGCACATCTTACAGGACCTCAGGTCTGGATGGCCGGGAGGAATGGCCATCGAAGTGCTCTGGGTGCCTAGGGGATAGGGAGGAGGCGAAAAGTATACTGTTGCTTCCCGGGGATGGGATCTGGTCTCAGTCCCGAGAGCGAAACCTTTAATGACGTTCTACAGCTCACCTGGAGGTCGCCCGCCTGTGTCTGTTCTACCTTTGGGCCCCGCTGCAGCCCCCCCCCCCCCTTGATTTTCTAAGTCCCTTTGTTACCCTTCTTCCCGCCCGAATTTTGCCACGGCGGATGCGCCCCCCATCATCTGCCTCGGTAGTTTCTTAGGGGCACATAGATGGCAGAGTGTGTCACTGCGCTGACATCCAATCTCAGTATAGCTGAGCGAGGGAAACCACAACTCCCAGAGGCCTTAGGGCAGTAGCT
>PVJA010038603.1:0-19682 GCA_004027025.1 Myocastor coypus
ATTTTTTTTTATTTTATTTATTATTTTTATTCTTGTTTCAGAACCTTTGTTTATTCACTCATTTTTATGGCCGACTCAGCCCACCCCGAGGGCAGGGCTGGCGCAGCATGTGGTGCCCGGGATCGAACCGCGGTCCCTGAAGCTGCCCAAGTTTCCCCAAGCAGGCGCTTTAGACCACTGAGCCATTCCACCAGGCCCAATGCATGTATTTTCTTACATGTTTTTATTTCTACTACAAAATACGCTTAGCATTTGTATTTCTATTTATTTCTTAGCACATTTATTCATATACGTGTATGTTTATACATTTTTCCAATGAAGTTTGTTGATATAATTTAAAGATACATAAAGATCATATTCACTACAGGGAATTGTGCCTGTATATGATGTATTTTGATTCCTCTTTTTTTCCCAGTCTCTGCTCCTCCCTTCGACTCCTCTTCTCCTCCCTATTTACAACTCAGTAGCTTTGTTTTCATTTTACCTTTGTTTTAATCTTTCTTCCTTGCCCCTTTCCTCCTAATTCCTCTTTCTTTTTGAACAATTTTCTCCTATTTCACAGTATCTGTTGTACATTTTGATTCTTACTCTTTTTTGCTTGTATTTTCAAGTGCATTTCTCTAACACCACAAAAACAAAACAAAACAAAAAGGTTTGTCTAGATAGTTATATTGTGGCTGTAAGTGAGATAAAGTATGTCATTTTTCTGATTTTTTAACATTGGCTGTAATATCTGAATATTTCACACAATAAGGCCAAATGTTTGCGTACACATTTAGATGAGCACCTTGGACCACACTGCTGCTGTATCAGTTAATGATTTGGAAAACAGAGAGCCCAGAAATCATTTCCTCTCCTAGTATTTCTACATTTTATCATCAAGTGTAAGTCTAACATTAGTGTTTCAAAACGCAAAATAAGTTAGCTAGTACCACGGTCCTGCTTGCTAGCATATGCTTATAGTTTGACCTTTGACACTGCTATTCAACAGTGTGGCTGTCTTAAATCATGTTAGCTTGTCAATCAACAATTAAGTTTCTTCATTCAGAAAATCAGCACATTAATAGAATGTCCAGATGTTGTTAACATCTGGAATAGTGTAAGTATGCAATGGAAGAAATCTAGTTCCTTAAGATTTTTCTGAATACAAAATAAAAATAACACCACTGAATCTCATTGAAATGATCAAAATGTTTATTATTTTGTTAATGATATATAACCAACACTATACGTACCCCTTAGAAATAGAAGTCTGATACATAAATACCACACAGCAGATACTCTGTTTGCATATGATTAATTTATATAGTTTCAGTTTCCCTATGCCATCTGTCTAGCACTGAGAAGGAAAGTTGTTCACTGAAAATCCGTTGACAGCCATAATTTTGAGTGGTTTGAACATTCAAGAACAAGATGAGGACTTGAGGACTCTGTAAAAGAGACAATGAAGTCACATGACATATAGCTAGGTTACATCTCTAGCGACAAAGGGTTCTGAGGCAGATGAGGGATGTGTTCCAGGCAACAGGACTACAAAAGACCATGAAGAACAAGATCAGAGTCCCCTGTAGTGCCAGTGTCTTCTTCACTGACTATATCACTGGGACAGTTGGGGTCCTCCTTCTTGTGTTTCCCAAAGCCAAAGGTGGCTGCGCCATTCATCTACCACTACAAAGCTGATGATAATAGTTGTAAATATTGTTTCTGGTTATCTTCTTCTAATAATAATATTAATGAAACCTAGCAGGGCGTGGTCATGCATGCCTGTAATCCCAGCACTTGGGAGACTGAGGCCAGAGGAAGACCAGCTACAAAGTCGAAGACCAGCAAAGTGAGCTCAAGGCCAGCCTATGCTGCATAAGGAGACCCTGTCTCAAAACACACACACACACACATACACACACTAATGAAACTTTACTACATACTGTTTTTGTTATGGTTTGTGTCTAGATATCTCCCCAAAGCCTCATGTGCTCACAGGGTTTTCTCAGAGGTGGGTGATTCTAGTGTGCGATTGATTCAAAGTGCAAGGCTGGGATTAAGGATGAGCGATTGCTCATCAGTTCCCTGACTGGATTGGCACTGCCCTAATCCCAGTGGACTGGATCCACTCTAAGGACAGCAAGAGGCTTTCCTCTCCCTTTTGTTGCTTTTGTTGTCTTCCACTACTACAAACTGTTGCCTCTCTGCTGTGCCATCCTACCTTAGAGCCAGCTGATTAAGGACTGAAGCCTCGACAAAGGGTGAGCTAAATAAACACTTGCTCCCTTAATTGTAGGTATCAGGTATTCTGTCTCAGCAACAACAACAAAGTCACTAAGATATATGCCCACATCTGCAATGTGGACAATAAATTCAGGAGTTCAAAGGTAAAAAGTATCTTATAAATTACTATTTTCTTCAAAAATAGTAAAACAAAACTCAGATCTCACAGGATAAGTCACAACCACAGCAGTGTTACTTAGATGTTTCAAAATTAACCTTTAAATGCTGCCTTTTAAAATAGTAATAATCTAACCCAATGACTCTGAAAAGAAGCATACAGTCTCTAAAGATACATTAAGAACTGCCTGTTTACCTCACTGAACAGTTACTCTAAACTTTTAGACTGGAACCAGACACATCACAGGCAAACAATTTCTAGTTTTCTTCTTGATACTTCACTTTTGGACCCACATTGTAAAAGACTCTTTATTAAAGAATATTCTGCACAACAGTGAGTATAATTGCTCACAACTGAGAAAGGATATTTTTTCTTTTGGTGGTGGGGGGGGATTGAACTCAAGACCTTTCGCTTGCCAACCAAGCACTTATTCTGCTGAGCCAAATCCCAGTCCCAGTATATTTATTCTTGATGTTTTATAGACAGTCAATAAATTGTGATGCTTAGGCAATATAGAAAAGTCATTTTAGTCTAAGTTTTCTATGAAAACATTTGGAAGGCTATTTGTTACTAGGGTGACCTAGTAAGAGGTAGTAACATATAGTCAGGCCTGATTCATTAACAGCATGTTCTTCCTAAAAGGATCTCCATTTTGAATTAAAAAAAAAAAAATTCTTAAATTAAATCTTCTTTCTTTTTATCTTAGATATTTTTCTACTTACTATTTCCTTCAAGTTTTAAAATATTATACTTATCCCAGCTTTATACATTCAAAAAAGTGATTTCAACCATACTATTCTTCCCAAGTACAGCTAAACCTCTTTATTTTCCTCTCCTCAGCAAAGGAAGTGTACTGTTTTATACGCACTAGGTCCACATACACAGTTACCTGCCAACTTACCACACATGGCAGATACTTCCCTACTTCTCTTCAAGTTTCACCGGGATCACTAATGACTTCCAGTTGTCAAAATCAATGAACCAAGGAATTTTAATTTAAATGTAGTTTTACATCTGTAGAAGACTTACAATGATAAATACAGAATTCTCATACAACCTGTAAGGTTTGTCATGATCAATGAATCCACTGTTATTTACCATTATTAACTAAAGCCCATCCTCTACTCATATATCATTCCAGTCTGTTCATAAAGGTTCGGCGATGGCTGAGGTCATTCAACCCTCTTTTCACTCATCAGAATGATCTATGCAATATCCATCATCCCCTCATCCCCAATATCACCTAGAAGCTGGGAAAAATGTTTTCTGCATATTCTCTACACAAGTCCAAATCATGCTGAGCATTGTAACCTAGGTTTTTTTTTTTTTTTTTTTTTTTGTCTTTTTGAGACAGGGTCTCGTTATGCAGTTGAGGCTGGCCTTGAGCTCACTTTGTAGCCCAGGCTGGTCTCGAACTCACACCAATCCTCCTGCCTCAGCCTCCCTAGTGCTGGGATTACAGGCATGAGCCACCACGCCCGGCTTACCTAGTACTTTTTCACTTAACACAGACAACATCAGGAAAAATCCCTTTTATGAATTTCTCCCCCTCTTTATTTTCCACATTTGATGGATAATGTCACTGTGTATATGTCCTTCTCATATAAAAATCTAAAATTTATCCTGTTCTCTCTTTTACTCCACAAGTCCAATCAATCTGCAGGCTCAATTAAAAGCTTATTTTTCAGATTATTTACACCTGGAATCCTTACCCATATTTTAAGGATATCTGTTACCATATGCATTAGTTGAATTTTTTCATCACTGTGGTTACTACATTTGTAATTCTTCTTTTATACATGAATTATATGTGGGAGAAAACTTTTATAGGAAGACTGATGTTTTTACAGATAAGTAATCCAACAGGTATAAAGTCTCAGCTCATCATCTTGCAGCAGGGGGGGAAAAAAAAAAAAACAGCAATCTTCAACTCTATCTCTAGCAGAATATAAATGCTATAAAAGAACCACTGCCTACAGATACAACTTATTTGAGAATAGGAATGTCAAAGAAGAGAGTAAATTCATTCAACAAATGTCAATCTGCTGTAGGAAAATGCTGAACAACAGCTCTCTCTCACAGCTCTCTCTCCAACTTTGTTAAGTCAATACTACATTTCTCTTTAATCTCAAATACAGGCATGTCTCCTATCAGCTACTTTATTGTTCTCATGAGTAAGATATTCCTATTTTTTATTATGTAGCCACTAAAAGACTATCATTTCAAACGAGATGATGTATATGCATATTTCTTCTTTGTGTGATCTGTGGACCTCAGGAATATGACTCACCTTTCTTATCTGCACGAAGAAGCTCTGCTATAAGCCTGGCATTCCGTTTGCTTTCATCTCTGAGACCCCAAATTGTACTGTTAGGCACAGAGGGCACTTATCTAGATTGAGCTGTCATACAAATAGATGTTTGTAAGCCATTCAATTTGTATTGGGGAGCATGCCAACAAAAACAAAACCCAGTAATTTGAAACAACAGACCTATCCTCTACAGACAGGAACAAATTGCTACATTTCAAATGAATAAGAATTACTGCAAATCGCACTTGCCACATGCGAGTGCTTCAGAAAGAAAGATATTCTTGAGACTAACACTGTCTAGCTTTTCTGACAGTAGTCTAATATGACTAAAATACACAGCAAGTCTAAAACTAATAAGTCTTTAAGAAAAAGAATAACCAAGAGGGTTCAGATGTTATAAGAACAGAGTTCTTATAAGAAGCTACCTAATAAAGTGCCAAATCAAAATTCAGTGGCTATATGAAGACGACACTGTGTTGCATTTTAGTCTGGCCTTGGTCCTTCCACAAATGCAGAGAGTACTATAAAACAGTCCAAGTCATAAGATCATCATCTTCCTGGGGTCTAAATTGATTCTGGTTCAGTGTCAGTGTTTACCAAAAACACAAAAAGCAACTTTAAAATTTAACTCCCTATAGAAATACCATGTCTGAGACGATTTGGAAAAATATTCAAAGGCTGATGTTATGCTCAGATATATAAGACATTGATAAATCAATAAAAACATGGCAAGAAAGCTTTTATATCTGCAAAACATAATGTTTCCACCAGCATCTAAAGCTGTTTAGCTGCTTCCTCTCTTACTTTTGTTAAGCCATCTCACCACTTTTTTTTTTTCCCCCACCATTCTTGATCTTAAGTAGCTTATGCTTCAGTGAAACTGAGTCTTAAACTTGTGGAATAAGTTACTTAATTAGAAATGATGGGGACTGGGGGGATAGCTCAGAGGAATAAGTGCTTCCCTGACAAGCACAAGGTCCTGAGATTGTTCAATCCTTAATACCGAAAGACAGAAAGAAAGAAAGAAAGAAAGAAAGAAAGAAAGAAAGAAAGAAAGAAAGAAAGAAAGAAAGAAAGGAAGGAAGGAAGGAAGAAAGAAAGAAAAAATGAACCAAGATGTAAATTCAAGTATCTCACCTTCAGCTGAAATTAAAAACTAAATTTATAAGCCAAGAACTTCAACTGAACACAAGTCATTTTAATGGGTAAAAATGTAGGTAGTTCAATTATTTAAATAAGTATATTTATATTCTGGAAGTAAGGTTTCTTCGATTAAAATTATGTAATCAGCAATTATGTAATTATCAGTAAATATGTAATCATGTAATCAGTACTTTGAAAATTCTTTAACATGTCAAATGGCAATGTTACACCATCATGTGTTGTAGATACTTATGTTAGAAAACTCAAGACTATTATAGAACAGCTAGCAAAAATAATGTATTCTGTATACAGAAGTCTGAAAAAGACTCCTCAACAATAACTAAAGTGGATGTCAGGATAAAATCCTTCAAGTTACCTCTAAATTTTGGTAGATAGTAGAGCTATATGAGAAAAATTATTTTTATTATGAAGAAGGTTAAAATTACTTTAAAAACATGAAAAGGTATGATGCATTCTTTCTACATACATTATCTATAAATATATATCACTCAAAAATGATAAATGGAACAATGTGTTAAGAACAGGTCACTTGAGGTAATGTGTGTATCTATGTTCTTTGTACTACTCTTCAAATCTTTCTGAAAGTTTAAAATTACTCCAAAATATGAGTATTTAAATGATTAAAATGTGAATTAGTGGAAGAAGGGAGCTCATTTTCAACCAGCAGTTTATGCATCAGACTAGTTCAATGTTAAGTTCTTGATCAGCTATAACAATGTTAAACAAATTATAGTATAGATATTATTAAGCAAAATATTAGTATGGATTCTACTTCACTTGTGGCCAGACAAATTGCAAGGAATGAGTTCCAAATAAAACAGGGTTGGTGACACAGCTCAGTGGTAGAGTGCTTGCCTGGCCTGGCTGAAGAGTGCTCCATTCCCAGCACGTTAAGTAAACAAAAATCATTTACTACGTAAAACAGCACGACTACAAGCTGATACTTGATATTTTACCCATCATTTTATTTTGCAATGAAAGTTCTGAGGACAGTAATTCTAAATTAGATGGCTTAACACATGATAACATGATTGATTACAAAAATTCCTAGAAAGTCCTAGTGACAAAACTCACTGAACCATTGTAGTACTAACCTAAGATCTTTTACTGTGCTCTTAGATCATTCTCTAATGTTGGGGGAAGAGAATTCACTTTCTGGCAGCTAGACAAATGCTCACTAACTGTGACCTAACCCGGCAACTAAGGCCTGGCTGGTTGGTCAAATTTTGACCATGATAACACTGGACAGTGACTGAGTGTAATTCTGGTCTCTGAAAAGAACATGGCCAATTTTGGTGCTCTATAAGTATGCAATAATAATAAGACCTCAGGGCTGGGAGAGAACTTAAGAGTCTTCCTGTCTTGCTCTCTCCTATCATTCTAAGTGGAACATGGCTCTTAAGGACTCTGGAAAAGAGTTCTCTTCACTCCCACCAAGATGCTTACCAACAATCACTGGTTATTGTCAGGAATAATTTTTCTGAACTGCACTTAAATCCACTTACTACAGTTACACATACAGTGGGTTAATAAACAGCTGCTGGCCATACTGGATGTAATAGCTCTTCACAGACTTCAAGACACTTGGCGACTCTACAACTTCCCATCCCGGGAAAATGATCCCAGGACCTTTCTTCATCTGTCCAGTTTTTCAAGTTCTTAATCATCTCAGAGGTGCAGCACAGAATTTTCTCTCAGTTTTCTTAGGTACACAAGTCTCAATTGGATGTGGGCTAGGCAGAAGATCCTTCCAAACTGAGCAAGAACCAAAGTGGCCTCAACCTAACTCTTTATATGTAAGCTTAGAGAAGCCATTCCTTTCCTGTTCTTTCTTATTTCTGCCCTGAATATGTCTATCATTATGTCTATCATACATACAAATTAACTTTTACTTGGGTTATCGAGTAGTTTTTATTTTTCTCTTAGTTTTTTTTTAAATTTTCCCTTTTGAAGAAGCAATATGATAAACTAAAGAGGTCTAAGATTTGGGCATCTATTTTTATTTTTATTTTTTGACAGGGTCTCACTATGTAGTTCAGGCTGGCTTTGAACCCACTATATAGCCCTGAAAGGCCTAAAACTTGCAGTGACTCACTGCCTCAGTCTTCTGAGTGCTGGGATTACATGTATACACCACCACAATTGTCAAGATCTGAGCATTTAACAAGCACAAAAAAGCTACAAGAAAACTCCTGTGCGACATTTCTGGATTCCAGCTGTGAATAAGAACCCTTATGTAGTTTGGGGCTAGTTGACATATAGTTTATAAAAACAGTTCATATAGTGGTTAACACAGCAGGAATTTAAGCAGTCTTTGCTCTTGAAGGGTAGCAAATTTGTCCCTGCAGCATATAAAACTGTAGCTATGCTTCTCCAGCTCTTTATTTTAAGATGGGTTTACATATCTGTGTCAACACAGCCACCTTCCTTTGGAGCCCACTTACCACCCAAGCTCCCCAAGTGCAGAGACCAACTTTAAGGATAATACCTTTCCTTACCAGCACATTAGTTAAACACATGAGTTAAATAATTACGACTTAAGTCCCAGTTCTGCTATTTATTATCTACATGTGATACAGAGAGCAGGCCTCACACTTTGGTCTAAACAGCTGCATCAAGCAAGTAAAAACTGCACGCTCTGCTGTAACCGTGAAGTGCAGACTGCCGCGTGAACAGAGCTTCCCAAGTTAACAGGTCCTCTGAAGTCACAGGTTTTGCTGCTCCTTTTCTTTTGGAGTGGGGTGGATGGGAAAGGCACTATGTTCTTTATTTCTGGCAAAAGTAGAAAACAGATATTCATAGACTTCAAAGTATCCAAAGAAGTGTCCAAAAGCAGCAACGCTCACACAGCAGCCACCTGATGGCAATGACAAGAAAGCACGAAGGATGAGGGTATGCACTCAGCAACAACCGAGCTCAAAAAGCTCCAGTTAGGAGGCACTACCTGACGACAGAGAATCCGTCCGAAGCACAGAACTTTTATTCCTTTAGAAACAGCTATCAGTTGGCTGCCGGTGGAAGGCATCCTAGACGTGGTGTGCTGAAAGAAGCAGAGGAGGCACGACTCTAGAGAAAGCCAGGGCTTTTGCTTCTCAAAGGCTTACGAAAATCACAAGAGACCACTGATTTCCCTTAACAAACTAAAATCGTAGTTGTAAAGCCTATCAGGAAGCTGACGACATAGAAACACTTAAAGGAAATATATCCTAAAATACCATGGACCTTTTATAGACGAGACACATAGTTCTTTTATAAAAGAAGTCTATTCACTCCTGAGGGAATGGAATTCCCCACAGATAAGAAAACCCAATAAAATTTCTTATAGACCTTTAAGATCTGCATCCAAACTGGCACAACAGGTCAAGATTTCCAAGAAGCCTAAGTCATGCAGTGAGAAACAGGGTCTAACCATAATGCCTTCTCTTATAGCTTATCCCTGGTCTTATCACTCAGAGCATGCCAGGAGAGCTGAAAGAGAAGCTCCTTGGGGTATACAGCCTCTCCCATTTTTAAGGTAAGGCCCTTCTGCAGGTAGGGTGTCAGGCAGCAGAGCTAAGGGAAGCACAGGCTAAGTGCTCTGAGATACTGTATTATAGAATAAGAGCTATAAAACCTATCTGAGGCTTTCCAGCATTGTAGCCACCTAAAGGTAGACTACAAGAGAGGGATGGGGATGCTGAGAGAAAACCTGAAGCACTGTGAACCTTCACAGAATGCAAAGCAACTATCACTCTAGGTTTGGTCTCTGCACTGGGCAGAGAGAAATCTGCTTAGGTACAGAAAGCCACAGGTACCACTGGAGAACAAAGAACTTGCCAGAGACCAACAACTGAACGGCAGGATCATAAACAGAGGGAGAACTACAAATGAGGGCCTGAAACTTGGCTTTAAAACAGAAAGAGATCTCTGGAAACACATCAAGGCCCAAACTTCAAATTCTGCAGAGTCTAATTCTGCAATAGTCTAACTCCAGCTTCAAAACATATGAATTTAAAATGAAGCTATAAAAAAAGCCCATAAGACCAGGTATGATGATGCCAGCTACAACCACAGCACTTGGGAGGCTGAGGCCGGAGGATCACTGAAAATCTGAGGCCAGCCTGGCCCCACAGTGAGTTCCAGAACTTCATAGCTGAACTACATAGGAAGATCTTGCCTCAAAAACAGCCCAAGTAAAGATCAGGTTGACTCAGCCACTCCACTGCAGAGGCCTCAAAGAAAGCGCTGCTTTGGTTTCCTTGGTGCCAATAAAATTTAACTCACATGATTCTCTACTGTACTTTTACATAAAATACCTAGAATACAATAAAAAACCAAGGCACATGAAGAGACAAAGAACTAAACCTTTGAAAACAGAAAGGGAGGAAGAAATCTATCAAACCAAACTTCGGTATCTTGTGAATATTTCACTAAAAGTGATCATGACATTTTTTGAAAAAAATTTCAGCAAGTAAAAGCTAAAAGCATAGACAGTGACACAATTGTTTATCTGAAAAAATTCATGAAAGTAAATTGAAATGCAAACAGTAAAGCCGAAGAGAATGTATGTCTACCAGAACTGCCCAACTAAAGCTGTTAAAAACAGTTCTTTAGACTGAAAAAAAAAAAAAAAGTCAAACAGGATGAAAACAGATTTGTGTGAAGGGCAAAGAGTACTAATAAGTAAATATATGTGCAAATAAACTTTTTCTTAAAAAAAAAGTACACATGAAGTTCACAGCATTTCTACAAATGAATTGTAAATAAAATATAAGACAACAAAACGAAAAAGAATGAGAGAGGTAAATGGAATTCCACTGGGTAAGGTCTGTACATGAAGTAATGTGAAATTGTTTCAAGGTAAACTCTAATAACCTAAACAGTCACAAAGTAGTCTCTGAGAACCACCAAAGGGCTGGGGACATAGCTCAGCAGTGCAGTGCCTACCTGGCAAGTGCAACGTCCTAAATTCGACTCCCAGTACCAAATGAAACCGAACAAAAACCACCCACCACCGAATAGAACACAAGAATGTAAACTAAGATTTTAATGCATGAGACAAAACTAAATACTAAAATAATGTGATTTATCAAAAGGAAAGCAAGAAGTGAGGACCAAAAGAACAAAGGGAAAAATGCAGAGCCACACCTGTCAAGTATAACATATAATTAAAAAAGAGAGAGAGAAAAGGTGACCACCAACAGTACTATCAATTTATCTTTCACTGAGTTTTTGTGAAATTAGCATCGATAGTTAGCCTAAAAGAGTTAGTGGTAATTGAAACAGAAGAGGAAAATGACCATTCTTACTGATAATACAACTGTCTATCTCAAAAATTTATGAACATAAATTGAAATGGAAACAGTAACTACACTTACTAAAGCATCATGATACAAAATTAAATACAGAAATCAATTCATATGCACAAATAACCAGCTGGAATATGTAGTCAGAGAAGTCCTTATGCACATGTAAGTAAAAGGATGAAAGATAAAACAGGGCCAGGGAGATAGCTCAGTGGAATAAGTGCCTGCCTGGCAAGTGCAAGGTCCTGAGCTCAATCCCTGGTACCACCAGAAAATAAATAAATAAATAAATAAGCAAGCAAGCAAACAAATAGGTGGACATAAATTAACTTAGATCCTTATAATGCCAGAATGCAAAAAGTCCTAATTATGGCTCCATATATAGAACAATATTAGGTTGATAAATCTCAACTGTGTAAAAATTTTATAATTAGAACAGCAAAATGCAGACTAAATTAGATACAATAAATTTATGATTAGACAAAGTCTGATTAGACAAAGTCAAAAGACATGATAAACTGGAAAAATACTTCTAATTTCTATCTTTAATGAAGACTAATCATCAAAATATACAAAAAAAAAATCTCAGTGATTACTAAGAAAGAGACAAAAATCTAACTCTAATAATGCAAGAGAAAAACCAAAGGATAAAAATATTTGTCCAAAACATAAAAAGACACCACATCTTGTTCATAAAAGTTCTTAAAAACTACAGTGAGATACCTTATTCCTGTGGGTCTGTCCATCACCCACAGTGTGCTCTCTTCATTTGTAAGCGATAATCCACTAGCCTCAAGCATGACCAAGTAGTGTAACTTAATACATCTCCAATAGGGAACAACTAGAGAACCAACATTACAAATATATAAACACTTCAAAGAAGTAATTACATTTTAAAAATGTCTTTGCCCACATTAAAAATGACACAGTTCAGTTATTAGCAGAAGCTCATTCACATGGTCCTAATTAAATAAATTTGATAAATGGGACACTATTAGGAAAATAAAACAATGAAGAAACTCTTCACATATTAATATGGAAAACACTCCAAAATCAACAGACAAATCAAAAACCAAAGTATGGAATAGTGCACATAGTGTATGCTTTTGTACAGTTTGCAATTTTGTCACTACTTAATGGGGTGCTATACATTTGTACTTGTTTATATAATCGTAAAGAAATCTGGAAAGATACATGACAAAGTTCTAAAAGTAGTTACCTCAGTTGGAAATTTGGGGGAGAGGTGGGATGTGGAGCTGGGATAGAAAACAAATATGGAAAGGAGACTCTGTCCTGAACATCTTTATAATTGTCCTAACTATAATCACCTTCACTAGACCAGCACAACCTCTTCAAGCATTTGCTGGATAAATTTTCCAATACTGTAACAAAGAACTTGAGGTTGTATTTTTAAGTCATCTAGCATTGCCTCTGAATAGTTTGCAGGACAGTTTAAATAATGGAAACTTTTAGAAATGAGGCTATAAAAATGTCAAAGTAGTGTGCGTTTTGGACCATGCAGCAATATTCCAAAGAGAGATAAAGCATTGGGCAGAGTGAAGAACAATATACCACAGGGGAAAAATCAACAAGTCCTTTCTAGTCCCAGTTTCTGTAGATCTATGACATCACACTTACATGCACAGGTAAAATAAGAAATGGTAGCTAGTGGCCCAAGGAACACCAGTAGAAATGTACAGTTTCATATGAACAATAGTAACCAATAAACTTACAAAATTGAGCAATTATAGAAGATGATTTTTAGCATATGCCACACAGGACTTACATGCTAATACAGTAGTTGTCCTCATAAACATCGCTTCCAAAACCACTGCTAGTGCAAGAATACTTAGAAAATGTATGCAAAAAAATTGCTTCATAAATTTCAAAATTTTAATTTCAGATTTAACTAATTATAAAATTAACATCTTTTCAAGCAGGAATCCTTTAGCCTCTTAGGGAAAATAATAGGCAACAGGAAAACTTTTCTTTCAGGCATGAAAGTCTAAATAATTTAAATAAAAGGCACTTTCCAAATTGGTGTAAAATTGTTCGTTTCTCAGGAATCAAGGTATTAAAAAAAAAAAAGGAAACTAGTTGATTGCAGGATTTCAACCCTAAAAATCAAATAATGAAAAAGAAATCAAGTTAATCATATTAAAGAGTTAAACCTTATACTTGTCGAAGAGACGCAGAGTTTTGCAGGTTGGAATTTGTACTTTTTCAGGACCACAATGTCTCATTCCAAAGGAAGCTGTACACCCTTGTGCCAGAGGCTAGAGTCAATGCTAATCAAGACAAAATAATGCTAGTCACAAGCAGGAGTTGGAAAAGTAATGAAAGGAGATGCATGCAAATCCAGTTCACTTTTAGAAAAAGAATTAAAAATGCATGCCCTAATGACAGCAGGTCAGCACCAGGTCTTCCATAAAAATCTGCAGGCATTCTTCTAACATACCACACTGATGATGTTGGTTAACTATTCAATTCTGTTTGATTGGATGCCTTTTTTACTTTGAGTTGAGTGGGGATACACAGATTTAAATGACAATAAATATCCTTGATTTTCCTAGGACAAAAAAAAATATTACTAAAAATGGAATCATTCTAGGGCACATCTAGGATATACACTTTGCTACTCAACTTCGAGGCTGACTAGTTATATTATTTTTGTTTGTAAAACTTCACTGAAGACATAAGATTGTGAAAACTAAGTACATAAGACTGTAAAAATTGAAATAAGTATCTACTTTAATCTCTCTGTCTCTGTCTCTGTCTTTGTCTCTCTCTTTCTCTGGTACAGGGAGGGTCTTACTACACAGTTCAGACTGGTAGTGATCCTCCTGCCTCAGCCTCCCCAGCACTGGGATTACAGGTGCACACTAAGCGGCTACTTTCGAGATTCCCACATGCAAACTGTGCTGAGCACTATCCCTAAGTAAATAGCTGAATTTTTCCTTCTGGCATTATTATAGAAATTAAGGTGTTCAATGACGAAACAAAAATACTTTTACTATTTAATTGTGAAAGGTTTTTGTTTTGGCTGGCTCAGGTTGACCTAGGAGTAGGTGTGGGGATTGAACCACCATCCCCTGTGCCTGACTGGGATTGTGTGCGTGTGCGCAAGCACGCACACACACACACACACACACACACACACACACACACACACACACCCGCAGGTGCTTAATCCACTGAGCTAACCTGAAAGGCCCCCTTTTGCTATTGAACTGCAAGGTAAACAGTAAGTATTACTTGTACAAGTTTTATTTATTTTTTTTTTTTGTCTTATTGAGACAGGGTCTCGCTATGCAGTTGAGGCTGGCCTTGAGCTCACTTTTGTAGCCCAGGCTGGTCTCGAACTCACATCGATCCTCCTGCCTCAGCCTCCCAAGTGCTGGGATTACAGGCGTGCGCCACCACGCCCAGCACAAGTTTTAGATTGGTAATATCAAAAACATTTTTATCTTTAGCAACTAAATCATAGTTAAAATATGACTATTAACAGAGGACTCTTAAGAATCAGGGATGTAGTTTGGTGGTGCAGTGCCTGTCTAGCAAGTGTGAGGCCCAGAGTTTGATTCCCAGTATGAAAAAAGAAAACAATAAAAAAATTAAAAATATAAATAAATACATATATTACTCTTAAAAATCAGGTATGTCAAAACACTGTTCAGAAGGGAAATCTTGAAAGCAATTATCTCATTTCTTCTTTTTATAAATATCTTTCATGAACTCTAATCTACACTCCATAAAATTTTCCTTAGGCAAAAATGGGGAGGGGGATGCTGGGGGCATAACTCAGCGGTCTAAGAGCCAACCGGGCACGTGCAAGGACCTGGGTTTGATCCCTGGAACCACATGCTCTGCTGATATTATGCCATGCTGGCCACTGATTCTGTGCATGGTGGTACATGCCTATACTACCAGCCCTGGGGGGGCTGAGGCAGGATAATCACTGAGAGTCTGAGCTTTGTAGTAAGACATGGTACCAAATAAATAAAGATTTTTAAAAATTAAAGAGAAAATGGGAAGATTTAAAGTTATCGATATAGTTTACTGTGAAAAAAACAGAAATATCTGACTTAACTACAAAAGTGAAAATGTCTAACATAAAAGAGGATGATATAAAATAAAGGCAGCCACTAGTCTGGGAGAGAAAATTCTGTTAATAAAATCACAATATTTTATGGAACATCTTAGACTAAAGAACATAAATCTAAGACTACACTACAGGTAACCGGACATGGTAGCACACACCTGGAATCTCACCGTTTGGGAGGCGAAGGCAGAAAAGTTACTGCAAATTTGAGGCCAGCCTGGACTACATAGTGAGTTTAAGGCCTATCTGAAATAAACAGCAAGACTCTGTCTCACAAAAAGAAAAGACTTTCGATATATGGTTCTGTGCTATTCAGTGATTCATTTATATCCTTCATTTAACAAAACTGATTCAGTAGCCCAAGTATTAAAATTATTATTATTATTATTATTATTATTATTATTGCATTTAGTACAGGGTCTACAGAGTCTACAGGGTGTCATTACACAGACTCGTAGTGATCCTCCTGCTTACAGCCTTGGAAGTGCTAGGGTTAAAGGCCAGTGCCTCCATTCCCAGTCTCTACTGTCTCAGCATGCCCTGGGGGTAGGGCTGGCAGGGTAGGCCTAAGGATCGATCCCGGCCCCTGTGTCTGCCTAAGCAGCCACTTTAATAAAATTATTATTGCTATAAAATAGATTCCTAGACTGTCAGCCCCTTGTTGTTACTGGGAGACAAGGAAACAAATAACTGTCATAAATCTAAACTTGGCGTATTAGAAATGGAGATTTATTTTGATGTGGTCAAAGAAAGGCAGTAACTTGATCAGGCCAAGAAGGGCTTTTTTGTGTGTGGGACCAGGGCTTGAGTTGATGACCCTGCACTTGCCAGGCAGGCACTTATGCCATGGAGCTATCTCCCTGACCCCCAAGAAGAGTTTCATAATCATAAGGATGCTTGATTTAGGACTTTAATGATGAGTAGTTGGTGAACCAGATAAGAAAACAAAGCACCCCAGAAAAATGGGTGCTAATCACAGCCTAAACACGAGGTAGGATACCATAAACAAGAGAATTTTGACTTGTCAGGGTAAAGGGTGAGATTTGTTTGAGAAAGTATTAGGTGGAAGGGGAAGGGTCATCAAAGAAGACCCAAAAGTTAGGGTCTAAAATCCCATCCTAACCGAAGAGGAACGAACCCTTGTGCTCATGAGAGTTAGGCCAACAAAGACTGACACCAGTCTCACCCCCAGGTGCACTGAGCCAGCCACTGAGACAGGGCATAGTGGCACATGCCTGTAAACCTAGCACTGGGGAGGCTAAAATAGGAGGTTCACTATAAGTTTGAGCTGCATAGTGGGTCCCTGTACTAAACACAGTAGAAAAAAAAAGTGTAGATCCAGACAAAATGCTCCACTGAGGAATTTCCAAATTCCCAAATCTTCTGTAATTTTAGGAGAAACCTGAAATTTAGATGTTAATCAGAGATACTTCAATTCCATAATGTTGAACATTTATTATTATTTTTTTTTAATGTGTTTATTTTAGTACAGTGGCTACGGGTCTCACTACATAAATTGGCCTTGTAGTGATTCTCCTGTTTTCAGCCTCCCAAGCGCTGTGGTTACAGGTATGCACCACCATACCCAGTCTAAACATCAATTTCAAAGTATCAGAAACACTGGTTGGGAAAAAGTTATCTTTCAGCTTGATTTGTCTGCAGATTGAATCTTTGTGAACTCCTTGCTATCAATACTATAGGAAGTCACAAAAATAGGAGTTTCATCTAATCAGATTTACACTCTTAAAAAGCTTCCTATAGGAGAAAGTGGAAGATCATAAGAGGAGGACCAGTCTGAGGGCAGGAATTTCAGGTTTGCTCTGGAAGTGCACAAAAGAGACCACGAAAAAACAGAGGGGAGAGCTATTCTCAAAGTAGAGTCTATGGGACTTGGTGATCGCCATTGTGGCACCAGGCAACAGTGCAACGGTGAAATATGTCATAGGTTTCCTGTGGGGAACTGAGTACATTACCTAATCTAATCAGCATTGAAGAAAAAAAGCATGCTTTAGGTAAAGTTCTGAAGTTCTGGCCCACGTGCAGGAGACAAGTTAGAAATAAGTAAGTATAGACAGCAATGTGGAAGCTTAGGCTAGAAACACAATCATTCGTCTGTCAGCTATGCACAGCCATCGGCAAGTGTCTGGGCACAACACAACTGATCAGAGAAATACGCAGATGCCAGGCAAAACAACAGCAACCAGAAAATACAAACAAACGTTAAGAGGAAGCCAGAGAACAAAGAGCAAGGAATATGGGACCCAGGTCTAAGAAGGGCGCGCATGAAGGCTTTACAGAAGACAAGATCTAAACCAGTACCAGGAGTCAGACATAACATTAGCCATTTTTGGCTTCAGGAGTATGATACCTACCACAGTGGGACACAGTATACTTAAAAAATGGGTTAAACATTTGAATTTTTCTTTTTACCTATTTTTAAAGTACCACATCACCTTCCTCTAAATTCTGTAATATTTGTGCACTGTAAGGAAGGCCACTAGATAAAGCCACTTTTCTGGAAGCCAAGCTGTTTCTTCATTTGCTTTAAGCCTCTGCTGACATCCAGCAGATGAATGATTGATTATGCCATCCCGCCAGCCCCTATTCTCTTTGGACAAAGCTCTACTGGATAAGATTTCAGTCCCTGTGGTAAAAATAGAATATTTCAGGTATGGACACTTAGGTAGGAAGACATTTATTAAAGTGACAGACTACCTAAACAGAGCACCTACCAGTTGAAGCAACAGCATTTTTAAGAAAATTGTTCAACTGACTATGCTAATCCCTAAAAGTCACAAACAAAAAGTCTGAATCTCCAACATGTGCACTCAATCTCTGAGTTAAACCCTATATGAATAAACAAAACAATAGCCTACCAACAGTTAGGAAGAGTATTTCTCACAAACTTTATATGCTTTTTTCAACCTAGTTTAAACGTGTATGAATTGCCGCTGGTCTGCTCCTATAGCCGTATCAGCGGTTCTTAGTCTGTGGGTCACAACCCCGGTGGGGGTCAAACAAACAAAATACAGGGGCCACCTAAAGCCATTCTGAATCATAACTGTAGCAAAATTATAGTTTTGATGTAGTCACAAAAATTATTTTTTGGTTTGGGGTCATCGCAACATGAGGAACTATACTGCAGGGTCATGGCATTAGAAAGGTTGAGAACCACTGCCATAGATGATCTGTAACACCAAGAATTTGCAAAAATGTCTAGGAATTTGAGGAAAAAAATGAACTGACACTTTTGGGGATGGAATGGTTAATTTCCCATGTGTTTGGACTCTGTAACTAAATCCAGTAAGAGAAAAAATATCCATTTTCAAGCACAACAAACTATCATTTTATGGTTTCTTAGGCTGAACATCAATATTAACATTTTATAAATCAAACAATACAGTTCAAAATTATAAAGTTTTTAAAGAATTCAACCTAACCTCATTCCCCTAGAGATAAGGAAAATCCAAATTATGGTGTCATAAAGCAGCAATTCTCTAGCTAGTATAAACCTGGATATCCTAATGAAGGCCTATTTTAGCCAAAAACTCACATTTATTTAAAGTGCCTCAACAGAAAACATTTCTATGGAAAACATAATCCAGTAGAGAAAGGGTATTCTAAGAAATATTAAATGCTGTGCAGAATTGTAATGGAAATCTTTAGACCATTTCATGATATTCAGTGTAAGGAAAAGGAACCAACTGAAAATGCTAAAGATTATGGTAGGATTTCTTGTTTTAACAGTCATAGATTTTAGGAGAGGTTACTCAATACCTTTTACCCTTTCCCACATATAAATGCACTAGTTTGCATGAGACATAAATTAGACATAAATTTTAACCTATTTACAGATCTGTTTTCTAGAGGCAGCAAATCTGCTCCTGGTGTACTAGGATGAGTCAGGAGTTAAAGAGTTCTTCAGAACCCTGAGTAATCAAAGGAAGCCTGTGAGTTTACAGCAGAAAATCATCAGGTCGGAGAAACTCTCTCATGAATGTAAACTAATTTAGGTTGTGCTTTATTCTAACATAGAAAGCAAACGTTATTTAAAAATCAACCTTATTTACTTCAGAAAAATAACAGCTAGCACAGTCTGCAAGCCTAATACAGAAGGCATTAGTGTAAGAGCTATGAGTAGCATGCACAGATGCTAATTTGCCCTTCTAACAAACCTGTGAGGCAGACACTAATATTATTTCTATTTTAGAGATATGGAAATGGAAATGAAACAAGGAACTTGGCCAAATTCAAACAGGTAGTAAGTATGGGGGCGAGAGCTTAAAACATCAGTTTCTAAAGTCAGTCCTTTTATATAATCACTCTGATTACATGTACTCAAATGTTTCCCTTCTTTTAATGCCACAACTTCTCTTTGCTGTTGCTGAAGAAAGAATAGGCAACTTTTAATTAATTAAAAAAGAGAATAGAAAAAAA
>PVJA010038604.1:0-19680 GCA_004027025.1 Myocastor coypus
GGTGGAACTCAGAACTCCTCTGTGCCTTTTGCTGTCGAGGTGAAGAAACTGGCCTTGAGCTCAATCATCATGGGAGCAGTACTCGACTTATTTTTTGAAAGATAATTTTCAGAAAAATTTAAAAAAACATGAGTGGGATACAGATAGGAAAAATATCTGATATTCAATTATGGACCTAGATGGCTGCTATACCCTATTTTATACATAAGCTTAAAAAATACATTTATACATAGTTGTAAAACAAATCCAAGACAAAACCAAGAATCAGATGACCTCTACGACAGTAGTGGCAAACCTATGACTTATGTGTCGCCTTGGGTTATTTGTTATTAAAAGCTCAAAAAGATTCACCATCACTACCCTCAAACATACACTTTTCTATGAAGTATGAGCCACTTTTACACCTCTCACTAGCCGTGTCATTTTGAGTATGCTACTGATCTTCTGAGTCACCCTTGTTTTACCTGTAATATAGTGATAAGACTCCATAATTTTAAAAGGTTCCCATGAGAATAATATCCAATAAGCTATTGTGAGAAGTAAATGAGTTATTGATCATGAGTTTTGGAAAGTGTAAAGGAAATATTACTTAATAAATATTTCTTAGCAGTGGTGATACTACCCTGGTTATAATTGTTATTTATCCCTTGAGACCCAATTTTTGTTTATTAATGAATCCACACATTCAATCAATCAGTCCATTTGTTAAATGCCATTTGCTATGGTTTGAGATTCTTTTTGGAAGGAAAGAAGTATAATATAGGTCACATTTTATAATATTTTATAATGAATCCCCCAAAGATTATATATAACAAGGGCAAAAAAATCTATCCACACATTAAACACTAAAGAATGCAGCTGAGGGCCTAGAGCCTATAACAATGGCTCCCACAAGTCCAACTGGAAGCAAGGAGCCCACAACAAAGTTTCATGCAGGACCCCTCCATGTATCTCTACTGGAAACACCCAAAGGTCAGTGGTGGGATCTAGGAAGCCTATGCCAGCTGGATGAAGGATCTGTGCTAGCAGGCTGATGGATCTGAACTGGAGCCAGGAAGCAAAGCTTTAGGTAAGCACCAGAGGTCCCCTAAAGGTTCCATAACCATCATCTGCAACTGTGAGGTCCCGAGCTCCTCCAGTGATTAGGAAAGCCAAGTTCCCATCAGGAAAGCCAGGGCAACAAGCTTCTCCATGAGGCTGAGCAGTGCACCATCTTCCTCTCTGGAGCCAGAAATAGATGCTCAAGATGAGGACTCAAGCTTTTCCAAAGTTCATCAGGAAAGCCAGCATGATAAGGTCCTCCAGCAGAGCAGCTCAAGAGAACTAACAGTGTCTAACGTTCCAACAGCTCCAGCTGCTCCTCCAAACAGCCTCCCTAACAGCGTTTCAACAGCGTCTCCTGTTCTCCTTTTATACTGATGGCAACAATCCTCAGGTGGGCCTCTGGCACCCAGCACCATGCTAGTTTAATTCAGTTGGGTGTGGTAAGTTGACAACCTGTTAGAAATCCACTGCACCAGTTTAAACTAGATTTACATACATAATAAAATAATACCTGTCCTCAAGGAATCCAGGCTCACCAAGGAGGGAAAACTGAAACAACTGCATGGGATATAACTGTGAGATCAGAGGTTTGTGAGCACAGTCGGCAAGATGACTATTGGGTACAGAATGTGCAGAACACAACCAAACACAAGCACAAAGCTGAATTTTTGTTCAACCTTAAGGGGAGATCAGGAGATCAGTAGGAAAGCACCCCGTGCTAACAGTTATCAGGGCAGATTGTCAGGTATGTCACTCCTAAGTTGCATTTATTTTAATTGAGTACTTTGGTGTCAGGCCCTGCTTTCAAGCAGCACCTATATCCTCTCCCTTCTGCCCCTCAACTCTCCTGCGGTACTAGGCATTGATACCAGGGCCTTCCCCATGGGCTACGTGTCCAAACCCTTAAAGATTTTTTTCTTTTTCATTTGGAGACAGCACCTTACTAGATTGCTAAACTGTCAGAGCTCATTGGGTTTACAGGTGTGCACAACCACTGTATTGTATTTTATGAAGCAAAAAACAAAAACCCCTGAGGCTTCAGAATCCAGGCAAGCTTCCTGAGATGATCAGCCAGCGAGGGGAAAAACCACAAGTCATCCCAGATAGCCAGGACTCAGGAAACATCATTTCGATTTTTTGAATAGAAGAATCAGAGCCCTGAGAATTTGGAGATTTCACAAGAGAGGCTGATTAGAACTTGAGTCTCTAGGTTTTGTTTTTGTTTTTAAGTCTCTAGGTCTTAAGCTCAAACAGATGTGGAGGAAGAATGCTCCAGCAAGAAGCAGAATGTGTAAAACCACAGAAGCATGGAAGAGCTCAACATGTCCCAGGAACCATAAGTGCTTAGAACTCAACATGCATTTCATGGCATTAGCAGCAGAAGCTGAGGACACTAAAGTAGTTTTGAAAAATAAGTTATGCTACACTGGATTGTACAGACTCTGGCAGGAGGAGATGAGGGAATGATGAAGGGTTTGAGGGAATGAGATCAAAGGTTTAGAAACTCGAGCGAGGGCAACCTGTCATGAGGCAGAAAGACTGGTATTACTGAGATCAGCAGTTTTGAAGTGTGACAAACTGCCACTTATCATATCCTTAGGAAAGAGAACCCCTTTGAGTCAGAGTCTCCACATCTGTAAAATGAATACTACTAATAATAGAGCTGTGAGCATTAAGAGCAAACCTGGGTCAGTACCCGATATTGTATTTCAGATCTAGTAAGCATTCAGTAAATGATGGTGGTTTTATTGTTTCTCTTATTGTTGTGATATACATATATTGAGACCTGGTTTAGCTCTTTGCCAAGAACATTTTGAATACACTTACTGATCTTCTTTTTTAATGGGTTACTTAAGTTTCAGACTCACTGAGGTAACATCCTTGAATACACTTACTGATCTTCTTTTTTAATGGGTTACTTAAGTTTCAGACTCACTGAGGTAACATCCTTGTGAATTAGTAATAGGGCACGCTACTCAGTAGTTTAAAAATCACAACTTGAAGGCCTCGTATCCGGGAAGTTCCTCCTAAAGCTGATGAGTTCTTTCTATAACTGTTCTTAACAAATAAAGCATTGTACTTGTGAAGACCAAAAGTGAATGACCTTAGGTTGGAATGCACTGATTGTAATAGCCTAAACTAGAGTGATTCATGTTGATGTATATGTACTTAAGATAATCAGCCCCAAGAGGTGATAATTTTGTTTAGGCCTGACTGCCTGATGATTCAGGTGGGAATGTAGCTAAAGATTTTGTTTTGTTAAAACTCAAAGTTCACTCAGACCTTGTACTTACTCAATCTACTGTCTAGTAAATTGTGCGTGTATGACAAATGATTAATTTTTTTAAAAATCAGTTATGTGCTAAGTGGAAAATAGTTTCTATATGAAAACCTTGTTCTCTGTCACTCAGCACACTTCTCTGTCTTCTCTCCTGCATGAGTTGAAGTCAGGAAGGCCCTGAGCTTGGTATTAAAGGCTCAAATTTAAATTCTAATTTGGACTCTGGTCTGGCCTCTGTTTGAGAACCCATAACACTTTTGTTTGGGCTATTTAGAAAAACCGTGCTACTTATTTGTCCACATAGAATAGATTGTTTTGCACAGAAACTGCAAAGTCTCAGGACCACAAGGGAACTAGATTTCAGAAATGGCACATGATTAAAGGTTCTGCTTATTAAATAGTTCTTGTGTCCTCATGTGTACCTATGACTATTTTAAGTAATATATTAAAGATGCAATCTCAGCAGGGCACAGTGGTGCACACCTATAAGACCAGCTACTTCTGGGTCTGAGACAGGATGATATCAAGTTCAAAGACAACCTGGAAAATTTAGTCAGATGTTATCTAAAAAATTTTAAAAGTAAAAAAATGAATGTGGGGTGCTGTAAACGAAGCTCACTAGCGGAGTGTCCACCTCACATGTGCAAGGTCTGGGGTTTGACCACAAATCATCTGCCTCTCAAGGACCCAGGCTCCTCTCACGTAGAGTCAAGAGTCCACAGTACAATGATCTCAGTCAGTGTCTTTCATCCATATCTCTGGCCTTCTCACTAATAAAATTGCACCTTGCTCTCCCAGCTGCTTACACTGCTGCTCTGATCTTGCTTTCCTTACTTCATTATCTCCATCTTATATGAGCTCCTTTCCTGGCTTCTCCAGCTACATGAGTCAGATTATCCTTTGTCTGAACTCAACCCATCTTCAATATCTAACCCTGGCCCCAAGACGGTCTTTCTACTACAGTGGAATTAAACCAACCCTCTCAATGGTTAGCACTAGAATTGCCATGAGAAGAAAACCAGCTGATTACTCAGTATGTACAGATGGTTTGCCTGGAGAACTCAGATCAGTAAGACATGAGTAACAATAGAAGGACTGGTCTACACTGGAAATTCAGAGTCTGGAGCTTATTTCTTGAAAAACCTTGAAAAATACAGCAAGGAGAACTAATTAGCCAGTTAATATTCTTGTATTCAAATTAAGTGGTTGAACTTTTTACCAAATATTCTGCTATTGGCATTATAAGGACCATTCATTCTATTTCCTGTCAATTATATGACTGCCTAGATAATAACATATGTTTAGGGTTTTATTAAATGTTTTCCATTTCAAAGTATTAGTTTCTCTATTAGTTGGAGTAAAGGCTAAGTTACCATAACAATGAAACTCCAGAATTTAGGTGTTATGGGTTACTCAGCATAGGAACCACAGTGGCCAAATAGGAATTTAAAAGAGCTATTTATTACTGAGCTCAGGGCTGTCAGTCAATTCTTACAAAAGACTGAGCAGCCCCTAGCCCAGGGGAGCAAGGGCCTTTAAAACAAAAACCACATCCTGTATGGTAATATGAATCTGTCATCTAACACAGAACGGCACCTTCAAGGACAGTGTGACCATTACTCAACATATTTTCTTGCATCATCGTTCAGTTCCCACTCATCACACATCTGTGCATGTGAAGTTTTGCACAAACAGATCACAAGGAGTTAAGCATGCCTAGTTGTTCTTACAAGGTATCTCTTAAACTGTGCTTACAGGAACTAGATTAGGGAGGGGAGGGAGACAGTTACGCATTACTAAGCAGCTTTGAACAGTAGCTAAAGCCACCATTACAGCACAAAATTCAGTTGACCCATTACATTGTGACATAAAGAAGATAGAATTATTTCTTCCACTTTCACATAACAGTGGGGTCCAGATAGCCAGAATAATTCTTCTTTGTGATGTCATTCAGGACTTAGATTCCTTTTGTCATGGTTTTTGCCCCCTCTGAGGATGTCTACCTCATCTGTGTCCTTGAAGTTGTCACAGCATCTCGGTGACAGAGAAGAAAGCCATCCAAGGCAAGCCATTTACCTTTATCTAAAAAAGGAAGACCCAAGCTGTACTCATGGCTCCTAGTTATACTCCACTAATGACAACTCACCCAGTACACCACACCCAGCTGCAAAGGAGGATAAGCAATGTGGTTATCAGATGGGTGTGTAACAGTGACTAGCAAGAAAAGTAGAGTTGTTTTTCTGGTAAGAATGATTGGTCTGCTGCAAAAATAAGGAAAGACACCTGAAGCTAAGAATCCTTAGAAATGCACAGCCAAAAGGATCCACATGAAGCTTTTATTTCTTAGAAGGAAAAAGAGTGACAGTCTGAAAAAAGAAAACTCTAGCTTGCGGGTATCCAAACTTCAATTTTTTTCAGTACTTTAGGTAGCAAAATTTATAAAACATTTATTTTAAGAAAAGTACAAAATAAAAGATGCAATAAAAATAACCAGGGGCTGGGGAGATAGCTCAGCAGTCTAAGCACCTGCCTGACAAACACAAGGACCCAGGTATAATCCCTAATGCACAAGCTATGCTGTTGTGTCAGCCACCAACCCAGGCATGGTGGTGCACACCTTTAATCCCAGTCCTGGAGGGACATATGAGTCTGAGGTACACAATGAGACCCTGTATCAAATACATACAGAAATAAAAGATTTTAAAAAGTAGGGAAGAAAGAGAAAGAAAGAAAGAAAGAAAGAAAGAGAATAACCAGTTCAAACAATAGTGGTGTGAAAAGTCAGAAAAGCAGAATTTTAAAAATCAATGTAAGAATACAGTTTTTCAAAAAGTTTGTTTAATTGCTTAAGAGACATAAGAAAGGAAATATTCTTTGCACTTAAAACTCCAAAGGTTATTGGTAAATAATTATGGCAGAAGCTGGATTTCAGTGAATTAAAAGGTGAAAAAGAACATGCAAAAGTGAAATAGAAACTATAGACCAGTCTTCTTATTTTTTTTATTTTATTTATTTATGTTTTTAGACCAGTCTTTTTAAAGAACACTAGCTTTCAGAGAAACAATGAACAAGATGATTATGGCTTGGCCCACTTGCATGTGCACTAAGCTACCCTCGTGAGGCTGAACTGGGGAAGCTGGTTCTAAAGTCAAGAGCAGGTCACAGTTCTAGCTGCCCCACGTGGATGCCATACTTATGTTCAACAGCTGGAAGAACAGAAAGCTCTGCACCTTAGGCTGGCAAAACTTCCCTGAGGCAAGTAAAAGAGATCCCAGGCTTCTAGGACGATGCCTCCATCTGTACTCTTGCAGTAATTGCCACGTCTCTATGAGATAGATGGCTCATCCTTGACAACCAAGGAACCCAAGCTTAGTGTGGAAAGAAGGGAGGACCAGAAATACCTTAGTTATGGCTGTAGGCTGGGAACAATCCTACCCTATCGGAGTATCAAGTAAGAGTAGCAATAAATGAGTAAGTCAAAGGAGAAAAGAGCTATCTCTCAGTCACCATTCATTGCTGGGACAAAATACCCAATACCCAAAATTAAGTAAGGAAAGGCTTATTTAGCACACAATAGAGGCTTCAGTTCATCCTTGGCTAGCTCCAAGGCAGAGTGGCACAAGGCAGAGGGCAACAGCTCATAGTGTTGGAAAATAGCAAAGAGTGAAGGGAGGAGCCCCAGCTGTGGGAACTAGCAAGCCTCTCTCCCCTCCTTACAATGTAATGCAGATTATCTGCCCCACATCGAGTGTAGCACTCCCACCCATAATCTCAGCATTGGATCATGAATTAATCACAAATTCTAGAAGCTTGCCCCATTAATTGCATGAGGTTTGGTGCTGGAACGACCTAAACACAAGCCCTAACAGGATCTGAAACAGCAATAGTACAGCTTAGAAACTTTAGCACCTTTGCCTGGAGGACTACAGGGGATCTGTGGTGACTGCTGTTCACTCAGAGTTTCCATCAGAAGAGACATAGATTCAACTGATTTGAACTGCAGTTGATGCTACTGCACCAAAGTGGCAGAGAGAGAGAGAGAGAGATGGAATCTCTTGTTCTTATATCAGAAGCCCACTCTCCTGCAAGAAAAGAATCATTGCAAAGGAAAGGATTAGATCATCCCACCTTTGAGAAATTTGAAAGGTTCTCACTGCAGTGCACACTTCTACTCTAGGCAGCTGAGCTTGCACCAGCAGGAGGATTGACCTACCTTTGGGAGATTTACCTTTAACCTGATCTAGGAGACTTGGGCCCATCCTCCTCGGGACAAGTCACACACTCACACACCCACGCACTCACGCACATACAAATGAACATTCATTCTGATGAACTCTGAGCTGTATGACGTGGAAGAATAGCCTACAGGCATGAAACTGATTTGGTAGAAAGTGATCAAGGATTTCTGATGAGGGAAACAAGACCATCAGATGAAGTTTGGAAGAAAGACAAGAGAAGAGATATGAGAGGAATAAAGAGAATGTTCTACTTTGGATGCCTAAATCAGGCAGGTCCCCTTTGGGTGGTTCCTCAGCCCTTTTACAGAGATCACCAGAAAGCGATGGTTAAGGATGACCACATCTCAACACCTGGAATACAACTTTGCTCTGGGCTCAGCAGAAGATTTTACTCCCATGGCACAATCCAGCTGTATAAAAATAGACCTCACAATGGAAAAACACCCAGGCAAAAGGAGAAAAGGTGCAGTTAAGAACTGGAGGGCTATTTTAATGTGGTTAGGCTGTACAGTTTAAAGGAGTCATGCTGAGCCAGACAAGGTTTTATTGATTTTGCTTTTATTTTTTAATGGGAAAGGCGGGAGCTTGTTTTATAGGCTAAGAGTAAAGGCACAGGGAGAGTCAGTGGCTCAAGATGAGGAAAATTAAATGCAGGTAATTGAGAGCGAGGAAAGGAAAATTTAGAGGGTTGTTTTTTGTTTTTGTTTTTTCTTTTTGAGACAGGGTCTCATTATGCAGTTCAGGCTGGCCTTGAGCTCACGTTTGTAGCCCAGGTTGGTCTTGAACTTGGACTGATCCTCCTGCCTCAACCTCCTAAGTGCTGGGATTACAGGTGTGCGCCACCATGCCGGGGCCACAGAGATTTTTTTACATTTAGAGAATTTAAGAATTTAAGACATTCTGGGTTCACAGTTGCATAATCAAATATTATGAAGTATTAAAGATTTCTCAGGTGTCTTAGTTACTTTTCTCTCGTTGCTGGGACAAATGCCCGACACTCAAAATGAAGGAAGGAAAAGTTTATTTAGCTCACAGTTACTGGATGTTTCAGTCCATATTCAGCTGGCCCAAGGCTGAGTGGAACAGGACAGAGAGCATCCAGTTCATGGCAGCAGAACAGCAGCAAAATGGTGACAGAGGCAGCCAACTAAACACAGCAGCAGAGCAATAGTCCCAGTCTGTCTCTCATGGGGCAGGGACTTCTATAGGTTATAACTTGACTCATGAGTTACTGGAATTACTGTATTTTAGTACTGATGGGATTATCAGTCTGCGTATGGCTGAGACTATGGGTGTGGTCTAGGGCGGATTTCCTAAGGCAGAGAGCCTGAATGTAATATAAAGAGAGACAGAGAGATAGACTCAGCTGTTGTTCTGCTGCCCTGATTGGTCCGTTTGCCTCTGTTGCCAATGTTGCTGTTCCACCGCCGTGAATTGGATGCTCTCTGCTCTGTTCCACTCAGCTTTGGACCAGCCGAATATGGACTGAAACCTCTAGTAACTGTGAGCTAAATAAACCTTTCCTTCCTTCATTTTGAGTGTTGGGTATTTATCCCAGTAATGAGTAAAAAGTAACTTAAGACACCAGGTTTTAGTTATGTTCTTTTAATCTACTGAACACAAATGAAATCATCAGACAGCCCATCTGCATACTGGTGTAGAGCAGAAGAGAATCTTAACTTTTGGAAACAACTGAGTTACTTGAAATTTCCTTTTTTTTTTTTTGTCTTTTTGAGACAGGGTCTCACTATGCAGTTCAGGCTGGCCTTGAGCTCACTTTGGTAGCCCAGGCTGGTCTTGAACTCGCACCAATCCTCCTGCCTCAGCCTCCCAAGTGCTGGGATTAGAAATTTCCATTTTTAAAAGGACTATCTGTAAATGAAAGAGCCTGTTTTGAACAAATTTAGACGGGGTTTACAATAAATATAGCAACCAGTGTTGACAAACAGGATATTAAATATGTCGTGGTGATACTGTTAAAGAGAAGGCAAGTTAGGTGTAGGGGACAGCAAGAGAAATCTTATCCGTTTTGTGAGGCATTTTCATTGTTTATTTACACAGCTGTGAAGAGAAAACACTAAGCGCTATATTTGTAAATTTCATTTTCTCATCCTCTTTTCCTTTCCGTAGATTTTTCTGCATTCTCTTCCCCCACCATCACTATATTTGTAAGCCACTAGATGGCTATAACAATCTACAGGAAGTTAAACCAAAGCACCAGCAGTATGATTTTAGCACGGTAAAGTCTCTTTCCTCATCTGTAAGATGGGAGCAACTGTAGCACTTAAATTCCTAAAATAATGTCAGAGGTATTTAAGAAAGGTTGGATATGATAACTAAATGATAGATAGTGTGTATTATTGTGTATATAAATTTCAAAGGTTTAACTGATCTGATTATGAAAATAGGTAATATAACCATTGTTCAATTTAAAATAAATACGTAAATAAACTGAAAAAAATAAATTTCAAAGGTTTGCTATACTTTCTCTAGAAATAAAATTGATGAATAACAAATAGTCAAGTAAAGGTGAAGGCACAATATATGAGCTACTACCATGGGCAAAAACCTTGGTAGCTGCAGAAAAGAAGTGAAGATACAGAGAAGGCAGTGTGTACAAGAGGAAAGCACACATCAGCGTGCATGCCCAGTAGAGGCTCTGGGCGAAATGGAGATTGACATGAGGAGGAAAATACCCAGCGGTTGCAAAGACAAGCAGTGCAGAACTATGTTTCTTGCTTTATCTGGTAACTATGAAAATTAAAGCTGTCCTTGTGATTGTCATTCATAAGTAGCGTTTGTGGTAGGGTATTTCCCACAATAGTTTGGGATTTTTATTTTTTTCTCAGCATCAGGAATCAAATTCAGGGCCTTACACATGCTAGGAAAGCATGTGAATGCATTTTTAATTTATGTTTTATGTCTTATGTTTTGAATTCATAAGGCATTTTGGGTGTACATTCCAGATAAACATAAAGCAAACAAGAATAAAATTATGGTACTTAATAATTGAACTATAAATTCACTTTAAGGATTGAACTAAGGATTTTATAGAAATATAGCATACTTTTTGAATGTATTAGAAAAATAGGGGAAAAAAAACTATTACTGGAATTCTTGAAGACTACTTCTGTGAGTTCCATGGAGCCAGCTGCTTCTGCTCACCCTGGAGACCACCAGGGAGACGTAACTACCATGAAGACCTGCAGGAGCCTCGGGGTGCCCTACCCTGCACCAACCCACCATGAGAGAGCCTTGCAGGACTCTGGCCTGAGCTCCTCATCTTCGGACCCGTCTTGAACTGAAGCTTGCCCCTTCCCTCAGGGAGGTGGAAGTCACAGTGAACGGCACCCAGAGCGCGGTCTGAGCCACTGGACGACGGCATTGTGGAGTTCAGCAACCACTGAGTTACACGGAATTCCTGTTACTTTATACTGAAATTTTGTGTCATTTCTAATGTTATGTTTTCCTATCACTATTATTTTGTATTCTTCAAAAAGTAAAATAAAAATAAAACTACTTTTAGACATGTATCTCCTATTTAATTTTATAAATGAAAAGTGAGACATGGTATTTAATAATTCTAAGTTACTGTATTTAATATATAACACAATAGCTGATATGAATATACTATAGATGAGGGACTGCCTGATGGCTAAGCATACTAAGGCGCCTTCTCGGGCAGAAAGGAACAGCCTTTTCATCCGGGTGTGCTGCACCGGCCCCACCCCCAGGGCGTGCCGAGAGGGCTATTGAGCCTAGAGTGGGGGCATGCGCCTATAACCCCAGCACTTTTTTGGGAGGCTAAGAACAGGAGAATCACTGCAAGTCCGTGCTATGTAGTGGGACCCTGTATCCCTTGTCTTAAATGCATAATGAAGCATATATACTATAGATGATAATAAAATTGTGGACAACAGAATTCCTGGCTTTGTGACCCAGAGCAAACAGTGTGATCTTTTTATATCTAGGAGTACTCATTTATAAAATGAGAATTATAATAGTGTCTATCTCATTACCTACTAAGAGAATCGGTTAATCATGTTCTAAGTGCTTGGTATGTAGTAAACACACAGTTAATGCCAGCTATTAGGAGTATTAGTTACTTCAGCTTCGAAGATTGGCATTCAAGGAGGTTGATGGTATTGGCTTTATCCAGCAAAGGTTGTCACTCAAACAGATATTAGTGCATCTGACAAGAAAGTCTTGAGTATAACAAAGATGACTAGGATTACACTGGGCCAATTACTGTCATTCATCTTCCCAGCCTGCTGGAAGATCTTTAAAGTAATATATATGTCCCTCAGTCCTGGTAGTCACATGTTCCCAGTTCCCTGTCTGACCAAAACCAGAAACTCCCTGCTGTATCCTACCTCATGATAGGCAGACAGGAGGCTGACCAGAATGGTTTCCCTGCTCCTTGCAGAAAAGCTTCAGTCTTCTTTGTTCATACTTCCTATCTCTGTTAGGCCTGAAGTTGACTCTGGTGGAAATGGGCCTGTCAGAACTGCTAGTAGCCCAGGAGCTGGATAGTCTTGCTCTGAGGCCCATCCAGAGGCCTGTACCTCACACAGACTCATTGTGAAGTCACTGCTCGGGTGCTGTGACTACCTGACAAGGACCTAACCTAGTGTACTGCACACATGAGGCACTATAGGTCTGAACTAAAACAGAGAGCTGATAACATCCCTACATACTCCAATCCCTTGTTGTCTCCCAGATCATCTATTATCCTCCCGATTCTTACTTCAGTAATTCCTTCTAAACTCCCGAGTTTGACTCAATCCTCATTCCTGGTTGTCTTCCACTTTCACTACACCCTCTGTGCCTCTTGACATCTAACCTGAAAATCTTCCTTAGGGAACTTTATTTCTTTATAAAAAGTGAACTAATACACACTTAGTGACTTTACTGTGTAGATTTCAGGTTAAGAGGGTTTGAGTACATATAGAAAGTGTCTAGACATCCACAAGCAGAGAAGGATCTATCCATAAGCTTCCCAAACTTGCCTTCTGGTTCAAGAACTGACTTGCTGGTTTCATAGCGAATCCAGGCACCTTTTCTGACATTTTGATTTACGACCTCCCTGGGGGACCCTGGCAGTCAAAATTTTCAATAACACATTCTGGGATCCAGGTAAATGTGACATCAGGTAAGACTGAATTTAGCAAAGGAATATATGACACATCCTGCCTATGCTGCAGATGCTACGATTTCCAGTCTCTGGTTGTAGATCTGACATTATTCTACTTGAGCAAGCTGTTGCACTTTTCTGGACAGGTATACGCATCTGTGTACTTGTCCTATCTAACCAATACATTTTATGAGGGTCCAACGGCAAGTTCGTTTGGGATACTGGGGCTTCACTATTTATTTATTTTTTTAACCACGTTGCTGTAATGTTGATAAAGTACACATAAAAAGCTGTAAAACGGATTAAAGGCGGTGCTGGCAGAGAATTACTTTGGCTGAGGGCATGAAGCACAAACAGGAACATGAGGTGATCACACTCTACGCTGGTCATAGTGAGGCCACGGAAAATACGCAGAAAACATGAATGATGGGGAAAAGCAGGTTTACATAAGAGCCCTTACATCAATTTTATGTTTAGTAAAGTCTCTACTGGACAGGGGTGGGAGGAGAAGGGGAGGTGAGGAGGAGGAAGTGGGGCGGGGACGGGGAACCGAAAGAAACTAGAAATGTTGGCCTCGGTCTCAGGCCAAAGTTGCTGGGGAGGGCTAGAGCACCTCCTAATTCGGGGGCTTCGGAGCTTTTCGGGAGTACAGGTGGTCTGACCTCGTCACCAGCGGGAGCCGGGCAAAACCGAATAAGGGAGCAACAACAACAACAAAAATTCCACAGACGCCCAGCTGTGTCCTCGATCCTTAATCTCACTCCATTCTAAAAGCCCCACCCAACGAGAGACGCGTTGCCACACATTTGGGTCTTCTGCGCACCCGTACCTGTTAAATGTAGGAGCGGACTAGTGCGCATGCGCCATTCTTTCACATGGCGTGTGTACTAATACTAGCTGTAGCTGCGGGAGCGGTGGTAGTTGTCCTAGTCTTGAGACTATGGACAGTGTTGCGGTGCCAGGATGTTACGCCTCGAAAGTCTCTCAGTCTTTTGGTAGTGGCTGGGTCGGGTAAGTATCAGGGCGGCGACTTTTGAGTTTGGGTTGATCACTACAAACCCCAGAGTACACTGCGACGGTCTTTCTGGCCTCCTTAGCTGTTTTTGGAGCGTTGCATGCTGGGATTTGTAGTTTCTTGTGTTTCGGTAGCTCAGCAAGAAGATTCGTTTGCTCACGCGGCCTAGGTGCCTTTTAATGACAAATAATTTACAGTTGTGTGTAATTAGGGCTTTCTGTAGCGTGTAGCTTTCCAACAAATAATCAGTAAGCCGAGAACGCTGAAGCCTTTTGATGCTAACATGGAGTTTCCTGTTTGGCTGTTGTACGTTGTTAGTCTAAGCCATTTGTATTTAGTATAGGAAACAGGAGTATTACATGATAAACGAGGCTAAGCAAAGTCTACGAGAATAAAAACATTACTTACAGAACATAGAACAACAGCATAATGTAGTATATGAGGAACACACTGACTTATCAGGCAAATAGTCTAAATCCACCAGTCTCTGAAGATGCTTAGAATTTCAAAGGGGCCTTTTGACAGAGATGAAAGGGTTAACTTTTGGGAACTACATCCTTAGGGGAACGGCATGCAGCGCATTTACACAATCCAAGGTGATCAAGCATACTAAATAGTGAGGCTGTCTGGTATAGATGCATATGATTTAGTTTATTGCTCCTAGGGACAAGGTTTATAAAACAGCACAAGAATAAATCAAGGACGACAAAAACTGATGCAATTAATAGATACAATAAAAGTGATATGTATGAAGTTGTTGCCACCAGTCCAAGTCATGTTGTTTTACAAGAAACTTTTAATAAGAAGGTATGTAGTCTAAAATAACAATACAGTACACAGTAAAGATATAAACGAGTAGCATAGTCATTTACTGTCTTCGAGTATTATGTAATACTGTACCTAATTGTATGTGCTGCACCTTTACGTGATGGCCATTGCAGTAGGTTTGTTAATGTGAGTATTGCCTTGGGTTACTAAATTGTAACAGCCAAGGGGGCTGGGGAGATAGCTCTGAGGCACAAGTGCCTACGTGGCAAGTGCAAGGTCATGAGTTTGAACCCCGGTCCTGCAAAAAAAAATAAAAAATAAAAATAAAAAATAAAAATAAAAATAAAAATAAATTGTAACAGCCATGATATCATTAGGCATCAGGAATCTTTCAGCTGTTACAATCTCATGAGAGCACTGTCATATATTATGTCCCGCACTGATCAAAATGTCATTACATGCTACATGACTACACACACGCAGTGTATATTTAGAAATGCAAGGATATTGCATTCATATAGGATAATATTTATAGTATGAGCAAATGTACTGTACTTCTGATCAAGTATAAATCATTAATTTATTCACTTAACATCTTTTGAGCTGTGGGAGAGTCTGGAAAGCTAAGCTCTTAAGATTACAAAACATTAATATTACTTGCTATGAAGAGCGAACTGTGTACCACTATGAAAAGCACACAAAGAAACATCAGCAAGTGAAATAGAGAATATAGAAAAACTCGGGCCAGCTGCATAGCTCAGTGGATTAAAGCACCTACTTAGGCAGACAAAGGGATCATACTTTGATCCCCCGCTTGCCAGTGTTGGTCCCACCTCCAGGGTGTCTTGAGATGGTGATTGAGACAGGCCGAGTTGGCATGTGCCTGTAATCCCAGCGCTTGAGAGGCTGAAAACAGGAAGATCAGTACAAGTCCAATAGTAATACTCTGTAGACCCTATACGAAAGGAAGAAAGAAAGAAAGAAAGAAAGAAAGAAAGAAAGAAAGAAAGAAAAGATAAAGTAGTGCTAGCCGCAATAAGTGCTAAGGTGTTACCTTTACTACAACTCTACTATGGCTATGCAGTCTTCAGGAAGGGTACCACTTTATCTAAATTAATACAAGAAAAGGCGAAAGGATAGTGTTTAAAGCTGTTCACTTGATTAGTATTAGATTGGTGGACTAGAAACTAAAATTAAGTTGAGCATTTATCTGGCAAGTGGTATCATTTCTTCAGTCAGAATACTTAAGGCAGGAAGGAGCCAAGGTCTTTAAAGAGTGATACAAGTCAAAGAATGACTTGTAATCAAACAAAAAGTTCAGCAGTGCATGCCCAAAACTTTGGAGGAGGGAGAAAGTATATTCAGTGTTTACCCTGAAGGCAAAGCAACATTTAATTTTCAGGGACCAGGAATATTACTTGACCACTTATACTCAGAGAACATACTACTTTAAAATTACTACTTTTCTGTGGTATATAACGTGTCTTCTTAGGCAAACTTTGAGTTTGATAGCAAATTTATCAATTCAATAGTAGGAAGGATGGGGCTGGGGAGATAGCTCTGTGGCAAAAGTGCCTGCCTGGCAAGTGCAAGGTTGTGAGTTTGAACCCCAGACCCCCCAAAAAATAGTAAGAAGGCCTATTTTTCTAGGCCTGGAAGCTAACAGCGATAACAGGGTAAACAGAAATCCCATATTGTTATGGTACTTGCTTTGTAGTCAGTTAATAATGGGGAGATATAAAAGGCAAAAGAACTAGACATCGTAGTGTATTACACAGTGATAAATGCTACGTCATGGGAAGAAGGATTACATTTTTAAAAGGCTTGTTAAGGCAAGCCTGCTAGGCAGGTGGCAGATAGGAAGGCTGTAGATAGGAAGGCCAAGATGGCTGGAGTAGACTAAGGGGAGAAGGAGCCTAGGAGGTCTAAGAGCTAACAGAGGTCAGGGTCAGACTGCAGAAAAAAAAACCTGTTGTTCTGTGGGAGATGCAAACTTACTGGAACATTTTGAGCAGAAATAATTTGATCAGCTCTTTAATAGGCTCAAACTGGATACTGTTGAGAGTAGCATAGAGGAGAAGAGTGGGGGAACAAACTAAGAAGCTATGCTCTACGTGGAAGGTGACAGTGGCTTGGGAGAGGAACGTAGTTAAGGAGGTGGTGAAAAGTGTCTAGGACTGGATATATTTTTAGGTTGCATTGAGATGATTTTATTTTTCCCAAGTTTATAGTCCATCATTTTTATGACTTTTTCTGTGACAGGATTAACTATAGTGGGTGTAGTCAGCGAGTGTTTCCTTTAAAAAGCAAAGGAAAAAAAGCAGACTGGTAAAATACGCATAATGAGGTTTTTATCACAGTGGAAGATGTTTAGTCATTAGGTTTTAACTGTAATTATTCTAGCTGTGAAAACAAGTACCTGCTTTGCAAACCATAACATTTTCAAGGCTAAAAATAAAAATACTAAAGTGAGTATAAACCAGATGTGTATATTACATGCCCCAGTCAAGTCATTGCTTGCTATTTAAAAGTTGCATAAAGTTAACGTATGAATTTAATTTCTTAAATTCACACTAAATCTATGCCACATATCTTTTTATATAATATCTTCTAAACCCATAAAGAAATTCTCCCTTTCTTATTACTAAACTCTTTAATTATTAAATTCCTTTTTTTGGTGTGTGTATGTTTTTGAGACGGGGTTTCAGTGTGCAATTCAGATTGGCCTTGAGCTCACTTTTGTAGCCCAGGCTGGTCTCGAACTCACACTGATCCTCCTGCCTCAGCCTGGCAAGTACAGGGATTATAGGCGTGTGCCACCACGCCCAGCTACTATTAAATTCTTAATACTAAAATATATGTATTGAGAAAAAACACATAATGTGTTCATAGCATATTGAAAGCTCTTTTTTAGAACAATAAGGGTGGTGGAGTGGAGGACACTTTCTAGGCAGAGGTGAGCAAGGGCAAGAAGAGTTAACAACTAAGATGAATAGAAAATGGTGAAGGTGTCAGTTTGGCTGAGGCAGGGTATCCTGAAATGAAACTAAAATAGATTTAAAGGGGCCCAGCGGGATGGCTCAGTGGTCTAAAGTGCCTGCTTGGGAGCTTGGGCGGCTTCAGGGACCATGGTTCGATCCCTGGCACCACATGCTGTGCCAGCCCTGCCCTCGGGGCACTCATTTTTTATTCACTAAAAAATGAGTGAATAAACAAACAAAGGTTCTGAAATGAAATAGGTTTAAATATAGCTCCTTTGTAAGGTCTTGAAATTGTTTTGCTTAAAATGTGTGGTCAATTACTGTTTGTGTAAAGGAAACAGCAGTGACCATACAGTCAGCCTCCCCTATATTCAAGCACTCTGCATCCTTGAATTCTGTCACCCACTGATCAAATATATTTAAAAAGATGTCACCTATACTGAACATGTTTACAGACTTTTCCTCACCATTATTCCCTAAATAGTGCATTATGACAACTGCTTACATAGCACTTAGATTGTATTGCTAGCGTAAGTAACCCAGAGATGGTTTGAGATATACTGAGGAATGTGTAACTTCTATGCACATACATCCTTTTCTTATAAAGGACCTGAGCCTCTGTACATTATGGCTTCTGTGGGGTGTCATGAAATCAGTTCCTCACAGATGCCTGAAGAGATGTCTTTGAAATTAAAATACTAAATTTTTAGACTATATTTTCTTTGAAACTGAACACATACTTGTTTGGTGGATCTGGTAAATAGGAGAGGACCCATGTGTATGAGCCCCTAGTTAGGAGTAGAGGCGACTGAACAACAGTCTTCCTTAGGAAGACCCAGCTCTGCTGGTCATGTCTGCCTGGCCTTATGGGTGTCCACAGGAGCCTCCACAGACTGCCTGTTCTCCTAGCCTTGCTCTGCCTTTCACTTCTCCCCACTATCCTCAGCCCTCAGATGCTTCTCAGGCCTGATCATCTCCCTGTTACCTTTGCCCCATGGCCTCCCTACTTCTCTGTCATCTTTGCCTTCTAAGTCATCTCAGTCTTTACCAGTGAGCTTCTCTGCTTTGATTCACGGATATTTCATTACCATTTTCTTATTCCTGCATTTTACTTTTACTTGCTGTCTTAACTCCTCTCTCTCGATATTTAAATATCTATCTTGTCCTTTTTCCCACCAGGCTTCTTGATGATAAGAACTTTTTGTATATCTGCAACCTGACCTGACTCTCCCAGCCCTCAGGCCCACTTATCAGCAGTCTGTGTCTTACTCTTCATTGGATAAGTACCTATTGCTAGTGCCAATTTTATTTTTCTACACTTGTTATCTTTTCCTCATAAAAAAGTAGTATTTAGGGGGCTGGGGAGATAGCTCCGTGGCACAAGTGCCTACTTGGCAAGTGCAAGGTCATGAGTTTGAACCCCAGTCCTAAAAAAAAAAAAAAAGTAGTATTTATACAAGGTCATAGATTGTTCTTCAAATTTTATTTCTTATTAGTACATATTTGTAGTACTTAACGACTATGTTCCTCACTGGGAGTTGGTGCAGAAACATACCACATCTTAATTCTCTTTGGTTCCCTTCCTTTCTCTTCCCTTCCCCTTTCTTCCATCTTATGGTCCCCTTTCCTTTTTGCAGAAGATGTATCTCCCTATTGTTTTTAAAAATGTTGGTGCCTTTTAAGAAGTTTTTAGTATTGGTGGTCCTCCCATCCCCCAAAAGCACCAAAACATGACATTGCTACACCAAATGATGTGTCTGCTGTGGGTTTCTTAATCTTAGCCTTTGCACATTTTTTCCAGGTGGACACACCACAGAGCTCCTGAGGCTGCTTGGAAGCCTGTCCAGTGCTTATTCCCCTAGGCATTACGTCCTTGCTGACACGGATAAAATGAGCGCCAATAAAATTAATTCTTTTGAACTAGATCGAGCTGATAGAGACCCTAGTACCATGGTAAGTGATCATTTCTTTTCTATGTGCCTTACTAGGTTTTATTTATTTATTTATTTATACTACCAGGGATTGAACTCAGGACCTTACACTTGCTATTTCTATTTCTAAAAGTTACAAGTTGTACATTGAGTTTGTCTCTGGAAATAATCTCATCTCACTCTAGCACTGTACCTGTAATAAGGCTGTCACATGTTTCTGTTGTTATCATTGTTAAGTTTTTTTGAGACAAGGTCTTGCGTTGTAGCCCAGGCTAGCCTTGAATCTGT
>PVJA010038605.1:0-19673 GCA_004027025.1 Myocastor coypus
AAAAAAAAAAAAAAAAAAAAAAAAAAAAAAAAAAAAAAAAAAAAAAAAAAAAAAAAAAAAGATAATTTACTTTAAATAATTTTCCAGTAAATCAATAGTTAAGGTTTTTCAATTACAGTTTCATTTTATATATCTTTTATATCTTTCATATTTCTTTTATATATGATCTATATAATGTGAGTTTAAATTTGCTATTTATTTGCACATTTTGGTCAAATTTCACATTATTAATAGTGCAATGTGGTAATTCTGGAAATTAGGTTCTCCTACTCAGCCCTGTATTCTATTTTTATTTTTTATTGTTTTAGTTCTAGATGTTTGAACAATGAAATTTCGGAGCTAGCTTTGTAATATTTGTACCTTTACATTATGTGATCATCAAAGTATAAATTTGTATGCGTTTTTGTTCTGTTATGGTTAATAAATAATTTCCTAAACATATTGGTCTTACCTATTTTCTTGTCTTTGTGTGACACCTCTGCATTTACATATTTTGGCTAATAGACAAAATTTATATTTCTGGCATTTACAGATAAAGAAGGAAATTCAGAAGTGAAAGCTTAAAGCTTCCTCAAATATTGACTTGACAATATTAAGACTTATATAAGCATGTATCCTCCATATATATCTGATCACATATATACTCAAAAGAATATCAGAATGAAAGTTCTATATTGACACTTTATTTTCCATATTTTACTATTGTCTTTCTTCATATCCTACAGATCAGAAGTGATTTTAGATAATTGCTCAATGACACTGACTGAAAGACAAATATCTGTTACCTATAATTAACATTAAATTTTATATTCAGCATCAATTACATTTATTACAATATTAACAAATATAACAATTCTGATAATATAAGATACTGAGTAAAATAGAGGGGAAACAGAACTCTGATAACACTCTTGTTGTTATTTACATTCATTCATTATTATGAATCATGATTTACTGTTATTAAATATAATTGAAATAGTTATATTTCATTATTAAAATAATCATTTTATAGATATGTATCCTTGATTAATTCTTCTGTGCGTGCATAGATAAGACTGATATAAAAGATATAAATTTTGCCCTCACTAGAGCTCTGCTAAGCCTTGGCCACACAGAAGAATGCCATGGGTACATAGTGAGCCCTGCTCACCAACCCATCCACTTGCTAGTGTTTGGCTAAGCCAGAAAAGCTGCTACAGGGACCTGTTTGGCCTCGAATGGCTCCTCTCACCCTCACTGGAGCTTCACAGAACTCTGGCTTCCTGTCATGGAAACATGGCACCTAGAAGACTGCCATGGGGTCTTGCTGAGACATGGCACAACCCTCACCCTCACATTAAAACCAGCCTCCCAAGAGGGTGTGGTGGTGCGTATCTGTAATCCTAGCACTTGGGAGGGTGAAACAGGAAGATTGGTGTGAGTTTGAGACCAACTTGGGCTACAAAAGTGAGCGCAAGTCCAGCCTGAACTGCATAACTGGACCCTGGCTCAAAAGGCAAAAAAAAAAAAAAAGCTTCCCACCATCAAACAGAAGACTGGTATAAGAGCCTACAGGAGCCTTGGTGATTCTTACCCTGTGCACACCCACCAAGATAGCCTTGCGGAACCTCAGCATACCCTTATCATCAACAGAACTTCTTGAGCTGTGGCTTATATCCCTTCACTGAGGTGTATGATCACACAGCCGAATGACTGGTGAGCCTATTCTGCTTTACTACTCTCCAAGAACCTTGCTCAATCACTTTTCAAGACGCTACCATAACTGCAGAGTCATGGAAAATATTAGGAGCTTCAAAATGATTAAAGTAATTTAAAAAAATAAAAAGCAATCTCAAACTTCCAACCCACCCATTAAGAAATCGAGGAGAAAAGACCATAGGAGAACATGAAAGTCACACAACTGAAATTTCTGAAACAATAGCAACTGAAGTAAAGAAACAACTCCACCAATGTATGGAGGAAATCAGATAAGAAATCTCTTAGGTAAAAATGGAAATGATGGCAATCATGAAAGAATTGATAAGTACATTTAATGAAGGCATAAGTAAAAAAATAAAGAGAATAGGAAAAAGTGGAAACATTGAATGGCAATACAGGAAAGAACAAGAATGCATGAAGCTGATTTAAATAGTTACCCAGGACATTAGTAATATCATGGAAAGGTCGCAAGAAGCACTTCAATATAAATGAAGATTGAATTTGAGAAATTGAGGATAACATTGCAACTTTTCAACATGACAAAAATGTCTCTTAAAAATAAAAATGAAATAGGAAGTAACTACACAATAATTGCAATGTGATGCCAAGAAAAGTAACGAGACAAATAGATAGCTATGAAGTAGCTGGAATTAACACAAATGACTTAAAGAGACTCTTAGAAGAATTAGTAGTAGAAAATGTCCCAAGACTGGAAAGAGAATGTGACACACAGTTAAGTTATGCATATAGAATTCCAGTTTTCCACAATAAAGATAAATCTACATTCAGACATATAATAATCAAGATCTCACAAATTGAGTGAAGCAGGAGAATATCAAAAGCTGTTAAAGGTAAAAAACACACAACCTATAATGGAAAGCCTATAAATATCACAGTAGGTTTCTCAACAGAGTATCAAATCCCAAAAAGCTTAGAGTGAGAAATTTTAGGTCCTGAAAGAAAACAACCTCCAACCCAGACTGATGTTCCCTGCAAAATTGTCACATATAATAGAGAGATAAGATACTTCCACGACAAAAAAAATTAAAGAAATTCATGGCAATCAAATGGATCTTACAAGGTACTGACAGTTTAGAAACAGACAAAGACAAACACAAATTCAAGGAAAACAACACAACAGAACCATCAAAAATAGCAAGCAATTAAGTAGAGGCATAAACTAGGGACCTTACAGCAGTAAAAACACATGCCAAAGATAAGGAAATACAAATCAGTTATAACCATCAATGTAAATGGTTTCAATTCACCAATCAAAAGAAGCAGACTGACAGAGTGTACCAAGAGAAAAATGCGCTGTACGCAAGAAGAAATACATTAAACTCAAAAAACTTTCATAGATTGAACATCAAAGGATGGAAAACAAAACTCCATACAATGGGACACCAGAAAACATGCAGGGATAGATATTCTCATTGTTGACAATGTCAACTACAAACCATGAGTGACTAAAAGAAATAAGAATGTCATTATATACTTATTAGGGGAAAATTTCAAGAAGAAGAGATTATATATATAATTACATATAATTATATGTATATATACATATATATATATATACACACACACACACATACACAATGTGGGAGCACACAATGATTTAAGACAAATTTTAGTGGACATAAAAAATCAAATGATACAATCTCCAGTCCTGAAAAAAAAAAAAAAATCAAATGATCAATAACACAATTTTAGTGGTGGACTTTAGCAGTGCATTAACATAAAGAGATGGATTAACTAAGCAAGGAAGTAACAACTAAGCAAGGAACCAAATTTATGAAGAAATGGGTCTAGTAGAACTTTCGAGAATGTTCCACTCAGTGACATTAGAATACACATTCCTCTCAGTTGCACATGAGGAATCCTCCAAAATACAACATATAATAACACATAGAGCGTGCTGAAGTAAGTGCACAAGAAATGAAATTATCCCATGCATATTACCCAACTCTATTGCCATGAAACTGGAAATTATTGGTATAATAAACAGCAAAAACTCCATAAGCACATAGAAACAAAATAGTAACCTACTAAAGATTCAGTGGATAACATATGAAATGAAAGAAGGAATGTTTTAGAAAGTCTAAATTCTAACAATAGTGCAGATACAATTTATGCGAATCAGTGGTATGTAATGAAAGCTATCCTAGAGTAGTTCATTGTAATAGATTCTCATATAAGGAAAACAGAATGTGCCCTCATAAAAATCTTGTGCTGTACCCCACGTTCCTAGAAAAAGAGCAGTTAGTCAAACAGAAATCCCAAAGAAGGCAGAAAACTTTCAAGATCAGAGTAAGAATTAATGGAATGGAAATGGTAAAAAATATTAAAAAGAATCAAAGAGTTGTTGCTTTCAAAGAATAGACAAGATTGATAAATGCATACTAAAACTTATGTAAAAATGGAAAGAAAAATCTCATTAATTTCATAAGGAACAAAAAGCATAAAATTAATACAGGCCATATAGAAACTTAGAAGGTCGTCAATATCTATTTCCAAAATCTTTTCTCTCTTGGGCTTGGGTAACAGCTCAGTAGCACAAGTATCTGCCTCATAAGTGCAAGGTTCTGAGTTTGATCCTTGGTACAAAAAGAAAATTAGTCTTGTAAGATAAAATATACATCAGAAAACAACAGATTCCTAGATACATACAAACTACCAAGTTGAATCAAGTAAATATGAAAGTTCTGAAAAATCTAATATGAGTCAATGAAACTGAAAACATAGTCAAAAATCTACCAGCAAATAAAAGTCCAGGTCTTTTGGAGTGACAGAAGAATTCTCCAAAAAAATTAGCGAAGATTTAGTGTCAGCTATTATCTAATGCTTCAATGAAATTGAAATGAAAGTAGGCCTCCAAAACTCATTCCTGGAGGATTATTCTGATACCAAAACCAGAACATGAACCACCAACAGCAAAAACAAACAAACAAACAAAAAGCTATTGATCAATTGCCCTAATTAGCTACATGCAAAAATATTTAATAAAATACTAGTAAACAGAACGAATAAAGTTTTAAAAAGATTATACATATTTCCAAGTGAGATTCATCCCAGGAATGCAGACATGGTTCAACACACACAAATCCATAAATGCAATAGCATTCATCAGTAGAAAAAAAGACAAATATCACGTAATCATCCCAATAGATGGAGAAAATGATTTGGGAAATCCCAACACTCATCTATGATTAAAAAAACGTAACAGAAAAATGTATTTTCCTCAACCTAATAAAAACCATCTATGACAAACCAACAACCATCATCATACTCAATGCATTAAAACAGAAAGTGTTCACTCTCAAATCAGGAAGAAGACAAGGATGTCCATTGTCCCCACTCCTCTTCAATATAGATTTGAAAACATTAGCTAGATCAATTATTTAAAGGAAAGAAATAAAAGGAATAATAATTGGAAATGAGGTGACGTTTTTATTATTTGCACATGACATGCTACTTTACATTGAAGTTGCCACAAGATCCACTAAGAGACTTACAGATTTAATTACCAAATCGAGTAGCATAGCAAGATATAATGTTAACACTCAAAAATAAATAGCATGTGTGTACAAGACAGTGAATACACCCAGAGAGAAATTATGAAAAACATGCATTGCACAATAACAAAGTCATGAAATACTTGAAAATCAAGCTCACAAAGAAAGTAAAAGTTTTATGCAGTGAAAATTACAGTAATCTAGAAAATGAGAGCAAACAGGATTTCAGAAATTGAAATATATTACTGCTCCTGCATAGGAAGAACTAAGATTGTAAAAAATGGAAATTGGTCATACTCCAAAATTTTTTATACATATATAATACAATCCTGATTACAGTACTGTTAGTATACTTCAGATATCTAGAGCAAACATTGCTAAAATTCATCTGAGACCAGAAGTGAATTACAATGCCTAAAGCAACTCTGAGAAGCAAAGGAAAGGCACGAGGTAACAAAATCCCTGAATTGAAATTATAACTACAAAGCTTCTGTGAGAAAATTAACATGCTATTAACAAAATATAGACATAAGGATCAATGGAACAGAATAGAAGGTTCTACAGAACTACAAACACACTTGGCCACCTTATGTATGACAAGTTTCCTGAACATATTCACTGTAAGGAAGATAGACTCTTTAATAGATGTTTCTGGAAAAATTGCTCTTCCACATGCTAAAAGATAATATTTCCTATAGTCATGCACAAAAGTAGAGCAAAAATGGATCAAAATTTTAAATCTTGAAGATGGGTAGTCAGAGAGTTTGTGAACAACAATCAAACTGCACATGAAATACTACAAAGAATCAGCAATCAGTATCTCTTCTTTTTGAAAAGTTTCTGCATGTCAAAAGCAATCACCAACAGAATAAAAAGGAAACACACAAGTTAGGAAAAATTATAGCTGACTTTCCTTCAGATGAAGGATTTCTGTCTGGAACATATAAAGAACTCTGTAAAAAAAAAAATACTAGGCCTCCAAAATTCGAACCACCAAAACAAAAATGGCAACTGAGATGAATATACACTTCACAAATGAAGAAATGTGTCAAATAAATATATGAAAAAATGACCAACATTATTGGTCACTCAAGAGATTCAAATTAAACAGTGCTGAAGTGCTATCTCATTCCAGAAAGAATGGCTATCTTCAAGAAATCAATCAATAACTAACATAGAAAGACTGTAGTGAAAATGGAACACTTTTCCACTGTTGGTGTGGTACAGGCTGGTACAACCAGTATGGAAATAAGAATGAAGAATCCTCAAAAAGCTGGCACTGGAAGTCCCACTCAACCCAAATATTCCTCTCCTAAGTATTTTTCCAAAAGAACTGAAATCATCACACCACAACAACGTATGTGCACCCATGTTTATGCCATCATAATTGATCATGGATAAATCTTGTGAACTTCCCACATGCCCATAATCTGAAGAACGGATAAAAAGATGTGCTATTTTTATATACTTGGTTGTTACTTAGCTGTAAAAAAATTGAAGTTTTTATAGATAAGTGCATGGAACTAGACTGTACTGGTAAGTGAAATGAATCAGATCCACATCTGAAAATACCGTACTGTCTCCCTAGTTTGAAAACTTTCAGAATTAAATAAAATGTGCCAGACAATTTAAAGAATTATATAGGGCTGGCCAAATAGTTCAGTGGATTAAAGCACCTTCAGGCAGACACAGGAGCTAGGGTTTAGATCCCTGGGCCTGCTGTTCCAGTGCTGCCCCCAGATGGCAATGATATGGTAACTGAGACTGGAGTGGGACTGCACGCCTATAATCTCTGCTCTTGGGAGGCGGTAAACAGGCAGATCACTATGAGTCAATCTAGTAGTGAGACCCTGCACACCACACCCTGTTAGACCCTTCCCTAAAAAATACAAAAAAATAAATTTTAATCATTAATTTTAAATATATTTTATGTTTAATTTAAATATGAAATGTAACAATTCATTTAAATGAATTTTATTCAAATGTGCCTGTAAAGATACTAGTGAAACTTATCTTTTGGATACAAAAATTCAGAAAATGATACACAGAGAAACATTGCTATAATTTTTGAAAAATACATGAAACAGCATTTGATGCCTTAATGAGACTTATATCAAAAAATATTGATGTGTGAACTTTGTTTTCAACCACTACTGTGAATCTTCATGAAAGTATTTGGTATTTCACTTGAAAAGTAAATTATATAGTCCTTTTTGTATGGGTCGCCCTTAAGAAGTAGTAAGTTCTAAACAGAATTTAAAGTCCAAGTATCCTCCAAGTAACTGATAAACTAATGTATATCATGTTTTTTTTTTTTCAATGAGCCACTAGTGATTTTCTCATTTTTAAAGTGAAAACAGATATCTAAACTTTTGGGGTTTGGGATGGAACACACGATCATTCCTCCTGAATCTCTACCTTGGAAATTCAATATAATGGATGGTTATGCCTGGATATCCTAAAGAGAGTCATCACAAGCAATGATTTTGGAAGGTGATTAAATTTTGTGACTTTAACCCCAATTTATTATTAAAAGATAGGTTCTGATTGTAAGAGGAAGGTCGCTGTATGGTTTGGTAGTACTTTTTCACTCCTCCTTTCTCTCTTTGCTTCCTGTCTACTCTGTTGTGATCACCTCTCTCCTGCATTGGACCACGTTATATACTGAAACACGAACCAAAATAAACTACCCCTTTTGTCTGCAAGTATATGTCAGTTTGTTTCTCCAGTGAAGAAAGTGCCTGCTTCCTACTTTGGTACCAAGAATAGTGCTGTTGATGGAGCTTGGGATAAAAACAGCTAAAGAATCAACACTACCAACAAAATGAGTTCGATAGAAGATTTATTTTGAAACTTAAAAGACCAGAATGATGAAAAAAGGCAGACAACAATGACCAGGCTCAGGATCTTTTAATTAGGAAGGACTCCGTTTACAGACTGTGAACTATGTTTTATGTTCTGGTAGTAATTGTGGCTATATTTTGATCACATTCTAAGACTGCCAGAGAATGAGATTAAGAGCAATGGACTAATTAATCTAGTAGAGACAATTTCCAAGCACTTTGATATAGGAGTCATGGCATATATACTGTTGGAGCAAAGAGTGAGGTGTATATTGAAAATCAGGAACAAAAAGCCAACTTTCAAAGCTCTAGATTTTGCCAGAAAGGGAACATAAAAATGGATCAGGGAAAGGTTGCATTGATGAAATGCATACTATTTCAAATAATCTCTTGATATACAAATCCCTTTAGGGCCTATGAGTATCCACCAGTGCTGAAATAATCACAGATTTAAATTTTCATAAATGAAAGCCTTTGACTCAAAAATAGAACTACAAAGCACCATAACTTAGAAAAATAGTCTAGAAAATTTGTTTCTTGTAATTTGGTTCACAGCACTCAGCCATGAAGTCAGTTGGAGATGTCTGGAGCAATGACACATGGGTGCTCAGGTTCTGCTTGAGCTGATGGCAGAACTTCAGGTCCTCCATTTTGTGCTGACCATACTGCCATATAGAATCAAAGTTTTGTACAGTAAGAAAGGCTTCCATCCAAATGTAAGGACATGGAAAGTCAAGTCATGTGCTTCTGAACCCACAATTCATGGATCTGTATGAAGGAAGTTGGAGAATTTTGTAACATTAGATAACTAAGGATAGAACAAATACAACCTGGCAAAAAGCACAATAGCTAAAACCACCAGCAATCTCATAGTTTGTGGATATATATATATATATACATATATATATATATATATGATTTGGAGTTAATATCTACCCATTTACATTGGGTGCTGAAAGAATGGTGGCAGGATTTAATATTAGTCATGCTGAGTTTTGGTCTTTGATCTAATTAATTCTTTCTTTTTAGTCTTCATTTTTGGAATGCTAATGTTTAGCCCATGGTAGAATACTTTATATTGAAAGATGCTGTTTTTTATTTTTAAAAAGAATACAAATTAAAATTAAGACAGAAAAAATTATAAGTGATACAGAATTTCACTGAACAAAGTATTTTTCATAATGCATAGTGTTTCCTTCCAGTTATTCATATTACCAGATATATGCATGCAGAATTGGAAAAAGAAATAAAAAATGCAGAAATGTATGAGAAATCAAGAAGCAAAAAGTACAATTGAAAAAACGAGACAGAAAAAAAAGATAAAAAAAGAAAAATTGAGACAGAACAAATTAAACATTATCTGCTCCTTTCCATAGGCCAGCAAAAATGCACAGTACAGTTGTCAAAACCATCCTGCTTAGGAAGAGTTTAATTTTATTTTTTTTTATTTTACAGCTAAGAGTTTACCATCTTAAAATAAATTACAGATTTAAACTTTTATGTATGACAGAAAATGTTCTGATTTTGGCAATTCTTACAGATATATGAGACATGTTTTGTATTAAATGGTGCACATTAGTCTTCTAAGGCCTAAGGAAAAAGGATCATGATTTCTACGTAGATTCCAAAGAAACTCACCTGCTTTTAAGCTGGACTTTTCAAGGTATTGAATTGTGGGGGCATGTAGCCCACCTTGATGTTAGGAGATGAGGCCTCGTTAGAAAAGGTGAGAAACTGAAACTGTGGGTTGGATTGTTTTATTTTCTGCCAAAGCTCCTTCATTTTCCCTTATCTTGCTGTCTACCATGTTGTGAGCAAGGTCTCCTCTGCCCTGTCCCTGTGTCCGTCCAGTGCCTTAGAGCAGACTCACTATGAATTTAAACATGTGCCAAATAAACTGATCTTCCTTCAGTTTAAGGTACTGAATAATTATGTGAGTGATGAGAAAAGAAACTTCTGCATTCACCTTAGAGTCCTGGAACTTCACATTATCCATAATAATATACATTATATATGATTATTTTTGCTAATACTGTTTCTCTGAAAAAATCTTGGCTAATATAGTAAGATATGTGCTAATCAAAAGAAAGATTTTTTTCCAGTAAGGTAAGAAACAGAAATGGAATTGCTGAGGAAAATGGAAAATTTCATTATTTACATGATATTTATTGGAGATATAAGAGCCTAGAATAATAAAAAAGTTAAAAATTTTAATTGTTAATTAATTTGTTATTATTATGGTCTATTTCTATGAATTGAGCGTTATCCACAAACTTTAATAAAATTTTCTTTTTTAAAAGTGTTTTATTTCTTAAAGACAGTACAAAATATTATTAAAACAAAAATTACAAATGATACAGAATTTCACGTAACAAAATGAAGATTTCACACAGTATTTGTTGTTTATCAACTAGTTGTTCAGATTACCAGATATATGCAGGCAAATTTGGAAGAACAAAGAAAAACAGGGAGATACTTAAGAAATCAAAAGGAGAAAAAGGACAGGGCAAGACATATATCTCTGTATGTAAGCAGGATGGACTAGAAAACTGTACTGTGAATTTCTGTTGGATTATGGAAAGAAATTTCAATAATATTCAATTGAAGCAACTTTATTATTTGTATTATACCTTTTATTTAATCTGTTAGTAATTGTGCAGAAAGTCTGAGTTTTTAAAACTCTTCAATATTGTCTCCTAAATTATTTACAAAATGATCAGTAACTGGGCTGTGTGTACTATGTATCAGAACTTTTTTAAGATTTATCACATATAGGGGCTGGGGAGGTAGCTCAGTAAAATAAGCCTGAGTTCAATCCCCATTCGCACAAGAAGATTTATTACATAATGTGTAGTCAAAATTATAAACCTTCTTTGCATACAAAAGGAAACTTTTCCTTACGAATTCACCAAAATAGTTTTCATTATCTCTCTCTCTCACCTTTTGTCTATTTGTATCAGAGTTTTAATAAAAATATGATAAAATTACATGCTCTTTAAATTGTTTCTGTGCAAAACAATCCATGGCCCATAACTATTTTATCCTGTTTCTGTGTTACCACTGGGATCAAGATTTGAGATATCTCTTTTTTTGATATTCCAAGTATAAGAAAAAAAATTAAAAAGAAGATAATTTACTGATCTTAAAAATACATAGCGGAAATTGCACTTTATAGTTCTTAATGTGTTTTTAAACAAAGCAGGATCATATGGCCTTACATGGATATAAAAGTGACTAAGAAATGTGGACTTTCTTATTGTGCATATTAACTGGAGCTTGTATTATCTATAGTCACACTAAAGGGCATGTGAATTTATGGTTTAAGAAGCAATATAATTCTGTAGCAATATTTAAGTCAGAATGCCACTGCTGCAATGTATTAACACAAATAATTATTAGAGGCTTTTGTTTTCATCTTGAGTCAGATCCCAGGGAGAAGTCATCTAATAGCATAATATATGATCATCATTTGGTTTGGAGTAGTGATGCAGATGATTTCTAATGTACTTTACAAAGATTTTATCAACTGAGGAAGAAGCAACTTATCAAAATAAAATAGGTGTGGTCATAGAAAGGAGAGCAGAGTAGATCATCAGAGTCAGACAAAAGTCCACAATAAGAACAAATGAAATATTGCCTTAATCACTAAGAACTGATCATCATTGTCTTTTCTGTCACTCTTGGCTTCAAACTCAATTGCTTTTAAATTAAGACAGCAACTCCTGCCTTTTTCCGGATTAATCTTATATAATAAAATGTTTTCAATCATTTTATTTTAATCTCTGAAATCATTTCTGAAATAAATGTATTTTATATATTATAGTTCAGTTTTGCTTCATGATCAAAACGGCCAATCTGTGTCCCTTGATTAAAGAATTGAGACTATTCACAACAAACGTTACTACTGAAAGTTGGTGTTAACTTACTGGCAGCTATAATTCATTCATTCTGGCCATTCCATTGTTTATCTACCACTGTTAATCTTATTTTTTCCCTCTTGACTACATGCTTATAAGATCAGGTGTACATACTACTGTTAACTCATTTGCAATGTTGACTGCATTTTCTCTTTCTAGGGTATATTTCAGATTTTTTTTGTAACACAGGTTTACTACCATGAATTTCTTTCTTTTCTTTTTTTTTTTTTTTTCAGGGCTAGGAATTAAACTCAGGCCCTTGTGCTTGCCAGACAAACGCTCATTCCACTCAGCTATCTCCCTAGCCCTACAGTCATGAATTTCTTAAGGTGCTTTAAAAATTTAATATTTTAGTTTGGCACATTGTCAACACTCAAAAATTAGAAGCATTGGGGCCAGGCGGGATGGCTCAGTGGTCTAAAGCGCCTGCTTGGGAAAGCTTAGGCGACTGCAGGGACCGCGGTTCAATCCCCGGCACCACATGCTGTGCCAGCCCTGCCCTCAGGGCAGGCTGAGCCGGCCATCAAAATTAATAAATAAACAAACAAAAGTTCAAAAATAAATTAGAAGCATTCCTGTACACCAATATCAAACACAGTAGGAAAGAAATAGGGCAATCACATCTTTATCAATACCATCTAGAAAAATAAAATACTCAGTCACTAACCAAGTGAATGAAAGGAAAATAAATCATCTATAATAAAAACAATAGTGTTTGGGAAAAGGAGTTCATAGAGAATGTCAGAAAATGGAAAGATAGTTCCTTTTCCTGGAAAGGAACATCCAATATAATCAATATGCTCCTAGTTTAAAAGTTCATGTCTTAACTACTCTTCTCTCCTTGCTGAGAGAAACATCTGACATTCAAAATGAGAGAAGAAAAGGTTTATTTAGTTTACAGTTACTGGAGGTTTCAATCCATATTCAGCTGGCTCCAAAGCAGACTGGCACAAGGCAGAGGGCAACCTTCCATGGTGGTGGGCAGAGAGCAAGAGCCTGGGAGAAAGCTAACAGCTGCTCAAACAGCTACTTTCTCTTCCTACCTTACATTGAAATGCAGATCACCTGCCCCAGGGAAGGGGCAGCAGCCATTTCCACAATAATCTATTACAAATTCCAGAAGCCACCCCATGACTTCATTAGGCTTCCCGGCATACCTATACACAAACCATAACATACCGGTTATTCTCATTCTAGGAATTTTTTCGAAGGTGTTAAAGTTATAATTCCACAGAGATGTATGGATAGTCAACTTGACAGTAGCAAAATATATAATAGTGAAATCCTAGAATCAACCTATATATCCATCATCAAAAGAATGGTTAAGTAAATTGTGGTTTTTATACACAGTGAAGTACTACTGTTACATAAATAAAGATAACATTGAGCCACTTGTAAAAAACTGAATACATCTTAGGGCCATAATATTAAGTAATTTGTACAGCAAGCTTAAATATTGTATGGTTTCTATTGTACTAAAAACTCTTATATTAGAATCTTGTGCTAGAATCATAAATAAAGTGCAATATAAATGACAGATAATAGGAAAAAGAGAGTGAAAAATGTGGGCACTGTCCAGCCTGGATGAACTTTCTAAAAATGTACTTCAAATTAGCATAATATTCTTAGATATTTTATACACTTTGTGCCTGTTCTTCTAGTTATTAACTTATATTTACAATAATTAACTTTATAATAGATTCTAAAGTAAATAAATCTAAATAAATCTGACACTAGAATACACATACACACACACACACACACACACACACACACACACATATATATATATATATATATATATATATATTTGTAGCACAATTCTTTTATCTTTTCTTCTACTTAAATTTTTAATTACATTAAATGGCATGGCCAGTCACTCAGGAGTTGAACATCATTTATTATGATTGTAAAGAGTTATTTTTAACAGGCATGATTCAATTATTCATCATAATCATTTTCCATTTAGTTCTGTGTATGTGTGTGTGTTCATGTGTGTTTCATAGTAAGATTTCAAACATAACAGCTTTTACATAACTTTTTCATAGTCTTTTCTCAGTTTAGAAATAAATTCATATGCCTTTCCTGGTTTTGGAAATGACTATTATTTTCATTTTTTTTTCTTTTCAACCTAAGCTATTACACATAACAGGAAACTATTTTAATGAAAACAGAGTATGAACAGGTTTTATCATTAGCCTACATTTTATGATTTACTAGTCAATAGATTTTGTCTTCTCAAAAACATTTTCTAAAGTAATTGTTTTCTCTGAGACCTAAATGGATAGAGACATATGAAACATATTTGCTTAACTATGTACAAGCACTCATGGCAAACTTTCTACCCTAAGGTAAACTAGAACTTGCAGTAGTAAATATTACTTGGGTCACTTTTCATTCAGTAGCTCACTGACACAATATCACAATTTTAATAATTTGCTCTTCCTCTGTCTCTCTGTCTCTCTCTCTCTCTCTCTTTCTCTGACACACACAAAAACACACAGATACATTCAAAATTACTGCATAAAATAATGATGTCTTAGAAACTGAACTAAGAGAACTGTTGAAGGCTAATTCTCTTACTCCAATAAATGGTTTAAATAAATTTAGTGCTCAAGTCCTCTTCTCCATCTTTACACTTTTTAAATTTTTCCATATAAAAGTGATAATTTGAGAGTTTCATGGATCATTAAAAAGCCAGAAAGTAGATGACAGAAGTGGATGGTTTTCCTATTTGCAATGGGCATTTCGCAACACTCATTTCATATGTTGTTACGCTTTTGAACAAAAATATAGTCATAAAATTATGTCTATGTCTATCTATACAGATACAGATAGATGGTAGATAGATAGATAGATAGATAGATAGAATGAGTGAATGAATGAATGAATGAATTAATTAATTAATTAATTAAAGGCAATGAAATTCTGCCTGTCTGCAATCTTGACTCCAGACGCCTACCAAGTAATGTTTTGGTAAAGAAAAATCAAGTAGATTACCTGGAATTAGGAAATACCAGACATGAAAATCATAATTTACATAGAAATTGAAGAAATGTACCACTATTCATAGAAAAGAACAAGAGTGTGGAAGCTCACTAGGAAATAGAGGCTGCTTCCTATACATGTATGCTGATTGCCATGGGCTAAAAAGTCCAGTGAAAGTCTATGGACTGCTCCAACAGCCTGGGCCCCAGGGGAAATCTTGCATTGTGAGTTGCAAACCCTCTACAACGTTATGTTACAAGTTGACTCCTTGAAAATGGTGTATAGCAGTTGATGAGGGAATCCAAGGTATCATGATCCAGAATAGCACTTCTAGGGTATGGTTAGGATTGGTTAATTGTTTGAGTATGCACATCAAACAGCTCTGGAACAACTTTAGTTAAGGATTATATTGTAGCCCTCACACAGTGACTGGCTGACAAACATGTGAGGTAGTACCTTAACAGGAGCAGTACAGATAGTAGGTTAAGCACAAGTGAGAAAGGAAACAATTCTCATGACCTGTGTTAGAAAAGTAGACAAGGTTTAGATTGCACACAGAAATGGGTGTGCCCTAACATATCAGGTAAAGTACTTGAAACCATGCCTTGGTAGTCTATGACCAGCATAGATCCGAGATTTGATTGCTTTCTAAATTTATTGAAATGAGAAACGACTCATCTTAGTTTGAAAAATTGCCACAGCCTTGAGAAAACAGTGGGACATCTGGAAAAGAAGCTCCTCCCAAAAACTGAGGTTGAAGAGGTATGTAGAGGAAACAAATTCTAGAGTCAAAAAGTGAATCAGAGAAAGAAAATGGCAATTAAAAAAATGAAGATAATTACTGTTTTTTTCTTGTCTTTTTGGACTCTTTTTTTCTTTCTGCTTCACTAGCATATTCTGGATTTAAAAAGTTTTCTCTATCTCTCTCACTTTTTTCTTCAATTGTCTTCCTTTTTTATTTTAACTATTTACTATAGAATTTTATTCCACGTATTTTATATTTCTCATTTTATCTCCATTTTAAAATTTTATTAATGATAACTTCAATTCTATTAACAAAATCTATAGTTTAATAGTATAATTCTATGCAATATTCTCTCATCTCTTTGTTGTTTTGTAATGGAAAGTCTTTGTTTTGAATGTACAGACCTTTCTTAGTAAGATCTACTTTTTTTTTTTTTTTTGAGACAGGGTCTCACTATGCAGTTGAGGCTGGCCTTGAGCTCACTTTGGTAGCCCAGGCTGGTCTCGAACTTGCACTGATCCTCCTGCCTCAGCCTCCCGAGTGCTGGGATTACAGGCTTGCGCCACCATGCCCAGCTAGGATCTACTTTTTAATCTGCATCTTTTATTTAAAATTTCCCCATTTATTTGTCTCTGTGTTTATACTAATGTAACAAACATTTTCTTAATCTTTAGATACTTAACTATAAGCAATTGTCAATTAAATCTTTCATATTGTTAGTTGAGGTATAATAGTAATACTTAGCAGAAGTTTTCTGTATGTTACAATTTTAATAGCCTTAGTATTATTGCAAAAATCGTGTATTTGTTGCTATTAGTGTTTTCTCTGTATGCCACTATAGGGATTACACATGTGTCATTAATACTACTTTAGTATAATCCCATAGAAATAGGTGCTCATGTAAATATACTGCATTCTCTACTCCCTAATTAAGGGAAATGGTTATATCCTGGACAGAAACAAAAGACTAATTATTTACAACCAGAGTGCATCACTAAAAATTAGATATCACCGAGAAAGATCTCCACTCTAGCAAAAATGCTGTTCAATTACAAGCTATACAAATCCCAGAAAAAATAGTGAAACAAACCAAAAGCAACCTATAAAGCAATAGAAATATATGCCTATTCAACAAATTTCCTCTGAAAACACCTAAGTAGCAAAACATAAATCTGTTAGGTATTGAGAGAAAGCTACCAAAACATACCTAGACAATATATTCAAAAGAATAGCAGAATAAATTTATAAATAAAAAATGGCATAAATAGTAGGTTCTCAAAAGTTATATTTAAACAGATTAAGAATGTAATAAAGAAGATGATTATGGAGATTTCAGAAGGCATTCTCAAATCAAGCTGAGTTAAATAAAATGGTACAAAATGTGAATGATGACTTTAGGAAGCTATTGAGAGCATGAAATGATAGACAAACTGCAGCAGTTTAAATATCAATTTGAAAACAGAAACAAATAATTTCATGACAGTTTGTCAGAATCAGAAATGGTAACTACATAATCGAAATAATTTTATTGACGTAAAATCCTCCTCATATATCATAGCAGAGAACTTCACAAGCATAGAGAAATAATTGAACATACAGATAAGTGAGGTGTGTAAAACCAAAATAACTGTAATAAAATCTCTGCAATGCACAGAACTATTAAAATCACAAAAACTACACATGGGAACAAAATTTTAAAAGCTGTTGGAGAAAATCAAACAATAATTTTAAATGTAAACCTACTTGAATCACAGCAGAATTCTCAACACAACCCATAAACGTGAAGAGATACTGGAGGTTATTGATTTATATAAAAGAAAGAAGGACTCCAACATTGAATTTTACATCATGTGAAACTATCATTGAGCATAAATAAAGAAATAAATTATCTTAACGACAAAGGACACCTCAAAAACTTCATGAGCACAAAACTTTCAGTACAGAAAGCTGTCAGTGAAAACCTCAAATGAGATAATGAATCCAACAATGCTAAAACGTTATGTAAAATAAATAGACCACTTACCATGAGGAGATAAGCACAAGGAGAAAATAGGAAACCGTCAGAAAAATTAGGGATTGACAAGAAAATATGAAAACCAATATATACTAACTGTCAAGTTACTATATATTGGTCTATTTTCTTCAAAGAAACACAAATAGGCTGAATAGATCATGAAACAAATGCAATAATAGTAAACATAGAAATAAATTTAATCCAAACAGCAATTCATACATTAAGATAAAAGAATGAAAAATCTATTTTATACAGTGAGAGCCCAGACATAACTAAAAGTAACCATGCTACATTCAGAAAAATTGAATTGCAAACCAAAATATACCTGAAGACATATCAAGGACAATACCTACTGGTTAAGGGAATGACTCAACAGAAATATATAGCAATTAATCACAAACATGCAATAAGCACAGCAAAAAAACCACTTTCACAAAATAAATTATTCCTGGATATAAAAACAAAATTTTAGTGAGAAATTCAATACTTCATTGTGAAAAAGAAACAGATATACCAGACAAAAAACTAAAAGTGACATATCAGATTAGAAAAAAATAGATTTAAGTATACAGAGAGTATTCTACTGAACAACATAATGCATATTGTTTTTCAGTTGTTGTTTATTTTTTCTTTCTCAGTATTCATTTTTTTATATTGTTTTTTCAAAGAAATTTTTTATTTTTATTTTTTTCTTGTTTCAGACCCCTGTTTGTTTATTTATTTTTATGGCTGGTTCAACCAGCCCTAAGGGCAGGGCTGGCGCAGCATGTGGTGCCAGGAATTGAACCTAGGTCTCTGCAGCCACCCAAGCCTTCCCAAGCAGGCACTCCAGACCACTAAGCCATCCTGCCGGGCCCCTCATTTTTTTATTTTAAAGAGTAAAAATAGCACAAACAAAGATAGAAAAAAAAACCAGTAACAAGTAAGAGTACATAAGTACAGAATTTTAAAAAAGAAAAAAATAACAATGGTTGCATTACACATTTTCATCATCAAGTCAGTATAGATCAATAGACATAGGTATATACGACTGATCAAACAATGAAACATTAATATTTTCAATAAACATTAATTTCATTAACTCTGCCAAATGTATTTTGTATTTAAGTCACTCTTCTAAAGAAATTATAGCAGTTGAGAATGAAGAACACGCAAGGACCTGAGGTTAATTCCTCGTACCACCCGAAATTTATTTAATTATTATTTTCTTTCTTTTCTTTCTTTCTTTCTCTTTCTTTCTTTCTCTTTCTTTCTTTCTTTCTTTGTTTCTTTCTTTCTTTCTTTCTTGCCTTACACTAGGGAGACTATATAATATTTGCATATCTAGATCTGGTTTATTTCACTTAAGAGTATGCATACAGGGTACATCCATTTATATATGAACTCTATTAATTTATCATTCCTTATACCGGAATACTATTCCATTTTATGAAAATACCACCTTTATTTCAACCTTTTTTCAGACGATAGACATTTTGGTTGTTTCCAGGATTCGGCTATCAGAAATTGTGCTGCTATGAGCATAGGTACACAGACATCACTATGATATGTATTTAGTACTTCTGCAAAAATTCCCAGTAGGAGCGTAGCTGGCTTAAATGGGATTTCCAGCTCTAGTTTTTTAAGGAGTCTCCACACTGCTTTCCATAATGGTTTCACCACACTGCATTTCCCTCAAGCACTGGAGAAATGTTCCTTTTCCCCCACAACCTCTTTAACATTTGCTGTTGGTTGATTTTTTTTTTTTTTTATAGTAGCCATTCTTTCTGGGGTGAGATGGTATCTAAGTGTTGTTTTGATTTGCATTTCACGAATGGCTATCATTGTGGAGAATTTCTGCGTGTATATATAGGCTTATTGAATTTCTTTCTCTGAAAAGTGTGTGTTCATCTCACATGCCCATTTCTGGATTGATTTTTTAGATTTTGGGACCCTAACGTTTTTTAGTTATTT